>JARQOC010000007.1:224118291-224125791 GCA_033576535.1 Allobates femoralis | reverse complement strand
CGCTGTTTATATATTTTGCAGTTATACTGTGTTTTGCAGCTAGGCAGCTGTTCATACATGTTGAATGTGCCAATCTCTCTCTTTTTTATATAGTCTATACTTTATACCTGGAGTTATGAAAATACCCTGAGAAGTTTATGGACTATATGGATGATTTCATCAAATTTATATGACTTAATGGAATGTGTCTGAGGATTGATTAGTAGACAGGACATGCGTTATTGCAGAAGTGTTTCTCCTGATGATTGTCTGGTGTTGATACCAAGGTATGCCATTTTTTTTTATTGTATCACATCTTAGTAATTAGATGGTAGTACTATTGTTTTGCACAGATTTATGGCTAAAGAAGAAATGCTATCACTATGGCACTTCCAGTTCAGACTTGGAATTTCTACCTTCTCAGGAATGTAAAAGACACCTGCCGGGCTTTGTAAGAAATTTTACATGAAAAATCCATACCCCATCCAACAACAGAACAGTGGATTGAAATTGCTGATAGATTTCAGGAGATCTCTCAGTTCTCAAACTTATTTGGTGCTGTTGATGGGAAACATAGTTGGGAACTGGCTCAGAATGTTACAACTACAAAAAGTTTTTTTCATAGTATTAATGGCTATAACACATGCCCAATACTGTTTTGTAGCTGTGGACATTGGTGCATATGGCTGATCAAACTACTCCCAGATCTTCAAATTGTCTCAATTGGACCTTGCTTTTATGGCAACTTTCTCAGTTTTATTCCCACAGTACCACTTGCTGACACATAAGGACCACCAATGCCTTTTGTTCTCTTTGGGAATGCAGCTTCCCAGATGTGTGAAAAAATTGCTGAAGCTGTACTCCAGTCATGGACTGACTGACACTAAATGCATCTTCAATTACAAACTGACAAGGGCAAGAAAAATGGTGAAAGTGCCTTCATATTTCTAACAGCAAAATGGAGAAAGGTAGGCACTGTCATTAATCTAAAAACTGACACCGCAAATGATGTTGTGAAAGCCAGTCATTTTACACCACTCTTAATTGTCCAAAGAACGACTTCCCTTGGGCCAGGATGATGTGAAAAGCCTATTGGAGGTTATCAAAGTAATGGGCTTAGAACATTGTCATCTGCAGGAGAAATGAGAGACAAGTTTGCAGATTATTTTCGCCCATGGTCCAGGGGTTAATAAAGATGCAGTCCCTTTTATTTACATTGTTTTATGGATTTGTTAGAAAAAAATTTGACGTGGGCTTCGCCGTATTTCTGGAACCAGCCAGATCCAGCAGGCAGCGACGGGCAGCCCCCAACCCCAGGTGCCTATTTGTACCTGGCCGGACACAAGAATATAGGGGAGCCCTTTTTTTTTATTATTTCATGAATTTCATGAAATAATAAAAAAAAAAATGCGTGGTGCTCCGCGCAATTTCTATGTCTAGCCAGGTACAGTTAAGCAGCTGGGGGCTGGAATCCGCAGCGCAGGGAGGCCCAAGCTTTCTGGGCAACCCCTGCTGCAAATTGCAGCCCACAGCCGCCCCAGAAGATGGCGCGTTCATTGAAGCGCCATCCTCTGGCGCTGAACCCCGCTCTTCCAGCGGCCCTGGTGGCAGTGGCACGCTGGGTAATAAAGGGGTTAATACCAACTTTATTATACAAGCTGGTATTAAGCCCGAGATTCTTAATGTCAGGCAATGTTTGACCTGGCCACTAAGAATCTCCAATAAAGGGTAAAAAAGAACACAACACAGAGAAATTTTTTTATTAGAAATAAAAAAAAAAAAGCCATTAGGGACTCCAACTTTAATTAAAAAAATCCTCTTCCGTCCGACGTAGTCCAAAACGCGATGTCCTCTCTGCTACATCCCTGTGCATAGATATAGATGTCTATGCACAGGGAATGAGCAGACTGAGAACAATCTCAGCTCTGCTACATCATCTCTGTGCACAGACATTCATGTCTGTACACAGGGAGAGCAGGCGGGCTCTAGGACCCTGGAGCTGCGGCAGCCTGCAGGACCCGAGCTCGGCACAGAGCAGACAGCCGGACTCGTTACTGTGCGAGTTTCCCTGCGATTACTTGCACAGTAACGAGTCCAATGCAAGTCAATGGCAATCCTAGTTTTGTCAGAGTCTCTGACAAAACTAGGATTGCCATTGATTTGCATTGGACTCGTTACTGTGCGAGTAATCGCTGGGAAACTCGCAGAGTACCGAGTCCTGCGAGTCCCTTACTACTCGCCGAGTAACGAGTCCTAGCGAGTAGACTTGCCCATCCCTAGTTTTGACTAATAAATCAATATTATATTCACCCTTCAATGTCTCGTGGAATACGGCAGCAAGGGTTTTAACCATTCCTCCCTACTCTATATGCACCATACTAGGGACTGCAGCAGCCATGATCTGCTTAAATAGTGGTTGTGACTCTCACAATCCCACAAGGTGAGCCTCTGGTACCTATTTAGGTAATATTTATCTCTGAGACCCTTCATCCTCCCTACTTTAATTTTCCAAGATAATGACTATTGGGGTTTCATTAGCTGCAAGCCATAATCCTCTACACTTACAGAAATAAACACTAGAAATACATTGCTCTGTTTGTAGTGACTCTATATAGTATATGTGTTTCACTTTCTGTATTAAATTACTGAAAAAAAAATAACTTTTTGATGATATTCTAATTCATTGAGATGCACCTGTATGTGTCTTTGAGGCTAAAGGCCCTGTCTCACATAACGACCGCTCCAGCGATCCCGACAGCGATAACGACCTGCCGGGATTGCTGGAGCGTCGTTACCTGATCTCTGGGGAGCTGTCAAACAGGCAGATCTCCCCAGCAATCAGGGCCATGGTAGCCACCTCTCACATCGCTGAAGACAATGTCAGCGTCCTCCCTGCTTAGCGCTGCCTTATAGGAAGCGCTAAGCAGGGAGAACGCTGGTAACTATGGTAAACAGTGGGTATCTAGGCAGCGCACACTGCCTGTATACCCGGAGTATACCATGGTTACCAGCCCTATGAGGTCACTGATCGCTGGTTTCTCACAGTCACACGCAGCGATGCATGCTGACCAGCGGAAAACCAACAATCAAAAAATGACCCAGAGCAGAATGTAACGATCAGCGACCTCACAGCAAGGGCCTGATCGTTACTAGATGTAACACACAGCAACATCGCTGGAGAGATCGTTGTAACGTTACACGTCACGATCACAGAAAACCCCGTCACACCGTGGAGGCTTCAGCTACCCGGTATCCTATGTGGGTCAATAGAGGGAATCAAACACAGCAGAGCAAAGCAGCAGTGTTCACAGAAGGTAACCCGGGGACCGCACAGGAGGAGAAGAAGACACTACAGTCAGGAAGAGAGAGGAGGCAAATCAGGCTAAAAGCAGGCTGTGCTTCAGATACTACTACAAAGCAGAGGAGGCCTTATACCCACTTGCTGTGGGGACCCACTGTGCAACCTGTCCACCCGTCAGTGCCCTGGACCGTTTTACCTGCTTAACAACAGTAAAAGGTAAAAGAGACTTTCCTGCTTGTGTGTATCCTTCTTCTCCACTCCCAATACCCCCATAGACTGCTCCAGTTACCTATATTTAAATTATTACTGATTGGGTCTGATAAATGTTAGAAATGATATCATGTACCACCAAGGCCTTTTTTCAAAAGTTGCTGCAGTAAAGTTTTTTTCATTTCACTCCTTGTGAACGGAACTGTTTATGCAAAGAGGGGCTTTGAAACTGTCCTACAAAGACTGGCGAATATGCCATAGGCCTCTGGTTTTATGGACTGAGGCATGGAAATGCAAGACACTACGCACACTCCTGTAGAAAAGGGCTGGCCAACTGCAGTCCCAAAGGGCCACAAACAGTGTATGTTTCAAGGATTTACTTAGCATTGCATAAGCTGCTGGAATCATCACTTCTGCTGGTGATGAAATTAGCACATGTGCAATGCTAAGGAAATACTAAAAACTTGTACTGTTTTAAGACCTTGAGGACTGTAGTTTGCCACCCCTGCCCTCGAAGTCTTTGTGGAGGTAGCCAGGGGGCAAGAGGACTCCTCTAGTCCTTTCACAAAAACTGCAGCTCTCCTTGGATACTCTTGGACCCTCTGCTCACGGTACTTTTTTTATACTTTTCTTCATTCGGATTTTGAGAATCTGCTTCAAAACCTGCATGTCTATACTGAGGCCAGCACAGTCTATGACAAGTCCTTACTGACCTGGTTACCGTTATCCATTATATGATTGACTCCTTAACATTACAAACATTTGGCTTTGCTGCCAGCTGACATTACCAGCTGGTATAAACTCCAAATACCATTAACCTGTTTGCCAATTTCTGTGGGCAGCGAGAGAGTTAGGGAAAAGCATCAAGAGTGGTGTAAATAATGAGGGTGCCACACGTATGGCAGCTGTGGCCTGCTAATTTTTTTTCAAGATTTCAAAAACTTTTAAAATTTTAAAGATTACTCAACTTTTTAGCTATTCAAGTGGGTGGATGTATGGATAGATGGATGCAAAGTACATATTGAATTACAGATAAATGGAAAATAAGATAGATTTACAGATAGATGTCAAACAGCTATATAATGTCCCAGCCCCTATATAATGAATGTTTGCACCCTTTAGTGCCTTTCATGTTGCACTAAAGGGTGTTTTAGCCTGGTTTTAAAAAACTAATATATGATAAAAAAAATCCGTGGAGTATCCCCTATTTTTTCTTCACCAGCTAGGGTACAGCAGACATCTGCAGCCTGCAGACCACAGCAGGTGGCTTCATCAATCAATCACAGATGCCGGGAGAGAGAGAGGATGGGGCTAAGTCTCTCTTTAACCAATCGGGAATAGTCAATATGCCTGAGGTTCATCAGTGGTCTAAGAAGCATGTTGACAGTGGCGCTGAAGCTTGCTAAGTAATCGTGTATGAAAATAATGTCTTGGCAAAAAGGTAATCACTTGAGAAAGGCGCAATTAGCGCCGAAACGCGTTGTGGAGACTGGGAATCCCTTATTGAATCAATAAAACCTAAAGGTAATTATTCACAGAGCGGTGTCCTGGCTGTGTCCTTAGCGCTGACAATATCACCTTTTATCTGAATTGGCAAAAAGAACGTGACTTCACTGTAAAACATTTTGAGCTGTGTTTGGCAGCTTTTTGTCCTCTTTGAAGGTGTTTTAAGACCCTTAATTTTGCCTCCCATTGATTTTAATGGGGTTTGGAAGTTCCGCAAACTGTTTGCTGATCTATTTAGCGAACATGTGCCCATTCGCCATACCGAACCAAACTGCAAAAGGTTCGCTCATCTCTTCTCATTACATATTTTTCTTTAAAACAATTGTACCTACTGATTCCAAGTCTTTCTGTAGCTTTCCACAGATGGATCTGGGCTTTTGTACAAATCTTCTGATAATTATTTTCACAACTCTACCGGAAGTCTTGTCATCTACTGTAGTCATGGCCAGTTTATGGTAAAATAAGAACAAAGAATCCTGCGTCACTCGTCTTATTAAAAGCGTTATATTTTGATTTCCAAAGTTAAATAGGGGTACTTACACTTGAAGCATAACAGTGCTCAGGCTTCCGGGCACAGAGATGATCTGGTCAGATAGTTGATTGCTGAAGGATTCTTTGCTCTTGGACTGAATCAAATCTGCCAGGATCATGGGTTTCCACAGCAGAGCACTGCTTCAAGTTTAATTGGCGTTGGCGTTTCTCTACATATGGTGAGTGCAGAAAACCAAATTGGTGCCTACATTATGTGTTGTTTCTCTTTTTTGGATGTCTAATGGCAAAATTATTTTCTTTATACTTCTGGATTATGGCCCCAACAGTGCTCACTGGATCGTTCAGTAATTTAGAAAGTCGCTTAGAATCTCCGCACGGTTGAGCTGATTCCTTCCATCCATATCCAAAGAAATGACAGACGTCAATCACAAGATAAAGTAGTTACATAACAAAAATAACTGTGAAGGATAATAAAAATCATTAAAATCAAAACTCAAACAAACAAAGACAAAACAAGACAACTAAAAACCACAACTAACCAAAATGTGTCACAGTCAAAAGGATAGATGTATACAACATTACAGAAATCCGCTAAATCCAAAGTTTTGGTTGAGGCCAAAGGGGACTACACTGTTTAGCCTATATATCCACTTGCTCTCCACCTGTCCTACAGTTTTACTTTTGGCTACAAGCCGCTTTCTGTATCTAGAACAATCTGACTTAAGGAACCTTCACACACAGCAATTTTGCTAGGCAAATTTCACTGGCAATTTGCTGGTTGCAGTGAAATCATGGACACATTGTTCTATCTTGTTGCTGTGTACAAATGGAACAATGTGTCCATGATTTCACTGCAACCAGCAAATTGCCAGTGAAGTTGCCTAGCAATATTGCTGTGTGTGAAGGTACCTTTATGCTTTTCAGTAAAATCCACATGTCAGTGAGTGTGGGAATTTAGTGATTTTTACTCCCCCTGTTATGGCAATAAATAGTTAATAATTTAAATTATGTTATAGTCATTCAGAAATCTTTAAGTATAAGCTAGAGGCCTGCTTGTAGGAAAATAGCCTTGCTCTTTTCTCTATAGCCCTCTCTCCTTCTTCCCTCCCACCTTTGGGAAATTCTTCTGAATCAAGATTATGTAGCTGTGCTGAACCATTCTTATCAGCATTGGACTGAATGTACACTTCAAGGCTAGTTTAAACTAACTAACACACACAGAATATAATTGAATGTTTTTTGTAGAATGAAATGTAGATTCAGCATAATATGACGCAATTACTTAGTAACACCCTTTTTAACATCCCTTTAATGATAAGTAATAAAACTGCTAACTGCTCCTAAAATAAAGGTCTTTGTCATTAAGCTCTACATTGACTTGTGTGTTAGCGTGGTTCTTATACGGTGACGTGCACACACCCAGACAAAGCATCCAATTTGGCGGCAGACAATTAAGATGACAGCCTCACCCGAAAGGTGTGGGGGCGGCATCCATTACAGTTGACGCCCAACGTGCTAGGACGAGACGTCCAGGGGACGACAGCCACAACTGAACCTTCATTCCCAGGACGGACCATACACGAGGTGTAGACCTGCAGACTACAAAGAGGTAAGAAAATTATTTATCTTACCTAAGACCCTCCTGTGTCTCCGTGCAGGGATGGAGGTAGCTGTCTGTCAGACTCGGACATAGATGACCGGATCTGAGAAGTCCTAGCCCTTGCAACCCGGTCCTGAGAATTCCTTAATTGTCTGCTTATTTGTGTTTTGCAACCTGATCCTGAGTTTATCTGTGTTTATGTCAGTGCTATCATTGCTACAGTTTCAGTACATAGAAAGGAAAGAGAGAAAGGCGCACGGAGACGGAGAGACGGGGCTGAGTGGAGAGATTCTGTTTCCCTGGTTCTTCAGCTCTATTCCCAGGGGATAGAGCTGATGGTTTGTCGACCTCTAATAGGGTTGATGTTTTTTTCGGCCCCTGGTGTAAGGGAGGCCGATGGTTTATTTCATTA
>JARQOC010000007.1:223875595-224118191 GCA_033576535.1 Allobates femoralis | reverse complement strand
CAGTCTCACAGTCTCCCTCCGGCAGCAAAAAACGGCCATTAATATGGTCCGTAAAAGAGAAGGGAGAAAGTAAGTTAAAAATGCAAACAAGCAATTAGATGGCTATGAGGACTTTAAAGGGGAAGAAGGGTGTTGTAATGCTATATGGTTATGTGTGTATAACGATAGGTGGCTCTAAATACCATAGTATACCTTATAATGTGTGTATGTTCCCCTTGGTATATTGAAATGAGTGATATATATACCGTCATTTTGGTTGCCTGATTTGGCAATGCTAATAAATGCAAATTAGGAGTTCATAGTGTCTGTATGTGACGGTATGTTTTGTATGGTTTTTTTTTGTGTTTTTTTTTTTTGTGTTATACATGCTGCCAAGCGTTTCTCTAGGGAGAATACTACCTTATAATGTGTATGTTCCCCTTGGCATATTCATAATATACCGTATATACTCGTGTATAAGCCGACCCGTGTATAAGCCGCCCCCCCTACTTTTGCCCCCAAAATCTGGGAATCCTATTGACTCATGTATAAGCCGAGGGTGGACCCCAGCACAGGTATATAGCCCCCAGCAGTGTGCTATACAGGCCCCCGCAGTGGTGTACAGGCCTCCCCAGTGGTAGTATACAGCCCCCAGAAGTGTGGTATACAGCAGCCTCCCCAGTGGTACATACAGGCCCCAGCAGTGTTACAGCAGCCTCCCCAGTGGTATATACAGCAGCAGCCCCAGTGGTAGTATACAGCAGCCCCAGAGATATATACAGCAGCCCCAGTGGTAGTATACAGCAGCCCCAGAGATATATACAGAAGCCCCAGTGGTAGTATACAGCAGCCCCATAGGTATATACAGCAGCCCCAGTGGTAGTATACAGAAGCCCCAGAGGTAGTATACAGCAGCCCCAGTAGTAGTATACAGCAGCCTCAGTGGTATATACAGCAGCAGCCCCAGTAGTAGTATACAGAAGCCCCAGTGGTAGTATACAGCAGCCCCAGTAGTAGTATACAGCAGCCCCAGTAGTAGTATACAGCAGCCCCAGGGGTATATACAGCAGCAGCCCCAGTGGGTGTTTACAGCAGCAGCCCCAGGGGGTATATACAGCAGCAGCCCCAGGGGGTATATACAGCAGCAGCCTCAGGGGGTATATACAGCAGCAGCCCCAGGGGGTATATACAGCAGCAGCCCCAGGGGGTATATACAGCAGCAGCCCCAGGGGGTATATACAGCAGCAGCCCTAGGGGGTATATACAGCAGCAGTCCCAGAGGTATACAGACCCCCCCCATAAGTAGTATACAGGGGCCCCAGCTGTATACAGCAGCCCCAGCTGTATACAGCCCCCCCCCGTGGTATTCAGGGCCCCCCTTGCTGCACACCTGTAAAGGAAGATGTCAGTATACTTATCGCTGCCGCCGCCGCCGCTCCTCTGCTCGGTCACCGCGCTGCTCCGGGTCTTCATGCTTCCTGTTCCTTCTCCGGCGCTCGAACAATGACGTCATTTCCTGAGCGCCGGAGAAGGAACAGGAAGCATGAAGACCCGGAGCAGCGCGGTGACCGAGCAGCGGAGCGGCGGCGGCAGCGATAAGTATACTGACATCTTCCTTTACAGGTGTGCAGCAAGGGGGCCCTGGATACCACGGGGGGGCTGTATACAGCTGGGGCTGCTGTATACAGCTGGGGCTACGTATATACTCGTGTATAAGCCGAGGGGGGACTTTTCAGCACATTTTTGTGCTGAAAAACTCGGCTTATACACGAGTATATACGGTACATTTTCTGCCAATATTCATTCCGTCCAAGGTTAGGCTGTGTAAGAATTGTGCGCAGATATTTTCTCTTCCCCCTCCCCTTCAGTACCTGATGGAAGGGGGTAGGAGCGAGTCTGCACTAGTGTTTCATTTTACATGCGGGAATGAAAAATCATCTCTCTATAAGTTTAAGATTCTGAGTGGAACGCAGGAATTTCTTTTCATTTTTGACTGTGAATATTAAGAATCATAAATGTTTACTCTGTATTTAGTTGGAAGCTAGTAATATTGCATATTATTGGACGCAATAATAGTTATTTTGGACAGTTTTTGTACATTCTTGCTCGAGGTTATACAGAATTAGGTTTTCACTGATTTTCATACAGGGATTAATCTATTTTATTGAGTCATACTGACACTGTCTTCTTGTTTGTGTTGTGTTAATATTCTTTAGACAATATGATAACTATTCGGGATAATTTTTGTATATTTCTGTCTGAATTTTACGAAGGAACAATTGTTTTAGAAGAGGCATAGAGAACAGATAATAATACTTAGTATATGTGTGTTAAATCTTCAGATTCTAATCCCATTGTTTTATCAAGTAGTTTTTTTTTTTGTTATGGCGCTGGCTCCAGGTGGGGGACGGACAGAAACCTCCGCCCAGCTCAGAGTGTCCCTCCCCCCATCTTAGAAATGTAAGATTATAGAACTTCCAGTGGCGGCCATCTTACACCACCCAAAAGGCCTGTTAACAATGAGACTACATCACAGTTAATTCCACCACCAGTTTATATATACCTTTACTCTGATATCTTCTGATTCCCTCATGCGAAGGGGGGATGTAGACAGTTATAATGGAAGTTAAATTCAGTTATAGTTTATAAATATATAGCGCCAATATATTCAATATATGCAGTGCTGTATTATTTGTTGCCTAGCTATCAATATAATTAGTAGAGAATTGTAATAAAAATTTTGTTGAATAAGTATTTTCTGATTTTTGAAGCTAATACAAATTCTTGAGTGTTTTATTTCAGATGTACGTATAGGAGAGATGATCTTACACTGGACACCGGTAGGATCCTCGCATGAGGTAATCAGAGCAATTGATTCTGAGTTTTTGCACTTTTGTGAGTAGATGGAGCATCTTCTAAGTACAATTCTTACAAAACGGTAAGCATATTGAATGCAGAATTGGTAAATCACGGTGAGGTAGACAACATGTTGCCAGTCTAGGATGGTATAATCACGCTGACAATCACTACAGGTGACCCCTAGAGGTAGAGGGCAAGGTACAATTTGAAGTTAAAACAAAGTTAGTCTAGGTAGTGGCGGGAGGTCATCCATCCCAGCCTTGTTACGTCTGGCTGCCTAAGCACCCCTTCGGTATCGGACTGCCCGGACAGAACTAAATAAATACTAAAGGAACAAAAAGGGAGTTGTGCTGAATGATGGGAAAAAGGACAGGCCATGATGATGTCTCTCTTCAACAAAAGTTAGAATAGTCTTTGCTTGGCCCCACATACACCTCAACCAGTCACGAGTGTAGTCAGATGAATACTTCCTGGTTACAGGTAAGGCCTCGTGTACAATCCTGCATTATTCTCATGCACAACACAACTAAGAAAGGTAAGAGTTTGAAGCAGCAGCCACTCCACAAGCCTTAAAAATTGCAAATAGGGTGCGGACAAGGAGAGAAAAGTTATAAACATGTCCTAGTAGGTGTGGATCTCTCTCTCCTATATAAAGTACCATAAGATGTCTAATATATTGGTTAAGAATGCTCTGAAACAGAGTAAGTAGGTAAATGAGTAAATATATATGTAAATAAGAATATAGTAGTTGTATAATAAATAATTGGACGTTTTCCCAGATATCCAGTTACCTTTTTTGACCTGTTTTTCAGGAAAGCAGAGAGACCACTGATGATAAGTATACAGTAATTATATTGTCTAATGTTATACTATACTAGCTGTGAGCCCGATGCGATTGCATCGGGATTCTAGAATCGGTGTATAGTTTATTAAATTAGAGTTTTAAGTAATAATCCTATTATTCCATGATAGATGGCGGCACAATGTTAAAGAATCAGGAATGTAGCATGCATATATACATTATTCATTCAAATTTGACAATAATGCACATAAGATATGATATCTATCTATCAACTACCAATGTTTGTATGGTATATGTCAGTGTAGTACATGTCATGATTCTAAGGCAAGGCTTTTCGTACAGATACTGGCACTGATGTTTTGTGCAGATTACGTATATTCAATTTATATATGAATATTAATAATCTATGATTGAGCCAGTACATGTTTCCCCACCAACCACGGGAAGGTAGCCTTACAACTGGTGGGACCTACTCTACTCTATCCCTAATAATTAATAGTTAGACTCCTTTTAAAGCAGATATTTTTTGGCTATTTGCAGAAAGTATGGAATTACCAAATACAATTTCTGAACTTGGCACAAAAGGGACTACCTACAGCTCACTTTCAGCAAGTAACATGTAATAAATATGGAACTTGCACTTAGCTTGCAGTAAATACGGCAATTAGAGCTTTAACAGCTTGACAAAATGCAACCACTAAACATAAGAGCTAACTGATTCTAGCGATTGAAACTGTCGAAAGCACATGTGCTGCAACTACTGCAAGTAAACGACAAATTCCATAAACATTTCATTCAACTTACATTAAGAGTACTGTAGGTCACCATTAGGCAGCAAGTGGCAAAATTGTTTTTTTCTAACTAAAAATTCAACAAATAGCAGAATAATTCAGATTTAAAATCAAAATGTCTATTCTTTCCCTATGTGTCTAAATATGTACATATGTGTATATATGTATTTATATGTACAGAACACACTTCAAGATACAGATGTGTGTGAACAGCCGTCCCACCCATCTCTTAGGCTGCCTTCAGACTTGCAGATGCATCTGCAGCGTTTTGCAGATGCATCTGCAAGCATGTGCATGCAGACGGCAGTCCATATCTTTATAATGGAACACACGGTGTCTGCAGATTCTTGCAGACAGCCGTGCTCAGCCATTCACTCCTATATGTGATCTATGCGCAGGCAGATGCTTTTGTACAGATCACAGACTCTCCTCCACACCAGGGACGCGACATGTTGCATCCCTGGTGCAGGTGGGATTATGTGATTTGTATGCAGGCATGCGCCTGTGCAGAGATCACATATCAGAGTAAATGGGTGCGCACGGCTGTCTGCAAGCATCTGCAGAGACCAAAAGTCCCATTGTAAAGATAGGAGCTGCCGTTTGCATGCAGATGCATCTTTAAAATGCTGCACATGCATTTGCAAGTCTGAAAGCAGCCTTAGCTGTTCACAAAAACCTCACCCTGTGTAAAAAGAAAATGAAATCTCGCAGCAGCTATCCTGCTGAAGCTTCAGGTTCTTATCACTAAATGCAAGCATTTAGATGATACACATCTACAATCTACAAAAAAAATGTGTGTTTACATACATATAAAATGAAAATTAAAAAGAAATTTTCTAAGCTAAAAAAATCATTACTATATATTTTAAATAACTATTTTATATCTAAAAAGTAATTTTAATATCTTTATAACAAAACTAATATTTTTGGTATTTTTGTATATTTGTATTCCTATACATCTATAGCTAAATTAATTTATTGTAATATTTGTGTTTAATTAAAAAGTAACTATGTATCTAAATGTACTATGTATCTAAAGAATTGAAAGTAAAATATTTGTACACACTATATTTTTAGAGAAAAGTGAAAATAACGACTATATATCTGAAATAACGTTTATATCTAAGTAATTATAAGTTTATAATAAGTAATTATAATGTCTTTATCTATAAGTAAACTAAGTTTTTAGGTATTTTGATTTATTTATATTGATTTACATCTATTGCTCAACAAATTAATATAGTAATATTTGTGTCTAATCTAAAAATAACTATGTATCTAAATGTAACATGTATCAAAAGAATTTTAAGTAAAATATTTTTATACACTATATTTTTAGTAAAATTGAACAGTAACAACTATATTTCTTAAATAACTATTTTATATCTAATAACTAATTATAATATCTTTTTCTATAACTAAAATATTATTTTTGGTCTTATTTTTTTTTCTATTCTTATACATCTATGGCTAAACTAATTTATTATAATATTTATGTTTAATTAGAAAGTAACTATATCTAAATCTAATATGTATCTAAAGAATTTAAAATAAAATATTAGAGAGATTATTTTGAGTAAAGAGTATTTCACTACTGGGCAGCAATTTGACTTGAATGGGTGTATCCAGCACTTTCACCTTAACATTGCATCGTGTTTTCACTCGTGAAAAATCCACATATAACTGTCCATGTCCAAAAACTGTTTGTGACAAAAAAATCCCTACTTTCTTCAGTGTATGGCCTTGGGATTTGTTGATGGTCATGGCAAAAGTAGACTTCACGGGAAATTGTTGACATCTTAACTTGAAAGGTAAGGCAGTGTCTGATGGAGATAAATAAATCTTTGGAATAAACACCACATTTCCTTCTGCAGACCCAGAACTGACTTTTGCTTGAATGAGATTGTCAAACAAAGTGATGACAATGAAGCGATTCCCATTGCAAAGACCTTTTATGCTGTTAAAGGTGTGCAAAAGCATGACAATGGTACCAATGTGTAATTTGAGGCGATGATAAGGCATTCCCATTGGTGTGAGTGAATTTAAAATTTCCACTGGATATTGGTCTGAATCTTCAGTCTGAATGGAATCATCACTAATGTACTCAGTGTATTCACCAGCAATGCAATCCATAACCTTAGAGTTCACCATTTCCACATGGACATTTTTAGGACAAAGATTGTCATGTGATGCAGCAATGTGAATGCTTTAATTGTTATATCCATCATGTATGTAAATGTAATATATATCTAAAGAATTTAAAATAAAATATTCTTATAGACAATATTTTTTGTAAAGACTTTTTCTGAATGAGGCAGCAACTTTCCTTGAATGGGTGTATGCAGTACTTTCACCTTAACAATACATCTTCTTTTCACTCGTGAAAAAGCCACATATAACTGTCCATGTCCAAAAATGGGTTGTGGGGCAAAAAATCCCTACTTTCTCCAGTGTTTGGCCTTGGGATTTGTTGATGGTCATGGGAAAAGTAGACTTCACGGTAAATTGTCGATGTCTTAACTTAAAAGGTAAGGCAGTCTATGATGGAGATAAATCAATCCTTGAAATAAACACCACATTTCCTTCTGCAGACCCAGAACTGACTTTTGCTTGAATGAGATTGTCAAACAAAGTGATCACAATGAAGCAATTCCCATTGCAAAGACCTTTTATGCTGTTAAAGGTGCGCAAAAGCATGACAATGGTACCAATTTGTAATTTGAGGCGATGATAAGGCATTCCCATTGGTGTGAGTGAATTTAAAAATTCCACTGGATATTGGTCTGAATCTTCAGTCTGAATGGAATCATCACTAATGTACTGCGTGTATTCACCAGCAATGCAATCCATAACCTGAGAGTTCACCATTTCCACATGGACATTTTTAGGGCAAAGAATAGCATGTGATGCAGCAATGTGAATGCTTTCATTGTTATATCCATCATGTATGTAAGTGTAATATATATCTAAAGAATTTAAGATAAAATATTCTTATAGACAATATTTTTAGTAAAGACTTTTTCAGAATTAGGCACCAACTTTCCTTGAATGGGTGTATCCAGCACTTTCACCTTAACATTACATCGTCTTTTCACTCGTGAAAAAGCCACATATAACTGTCCATGTCCAAAAACGGGTTCTGGCAAAAAAATCCCTACTTTCTCCAGTGTTTGGCCTTGGGATTTGTTGATGGTCATGGCAAAAGCAGGCTTCAAGGGAAATTGTCGACATCTTAACTTGAAAGGTAATCCAGTCTCTGATGGAGATAAATCAATCCTTGGAATAAACACCACATTTCCTTCTGCAGACCCAGTAATGACTTTTGCTTGAATCAGATTGTCAAACAAAGCAATGACAATCAAGCGAGTCCCATTGCAAAGACCTTTTCTGCTGTTAAAGTTGCGCAAAAGCATGACAATGGTACCGATTTTTAATTTGAGGCGATGAGAAGGCATTCCCGTTGGTGTGAGTGAATTTAAAAATTCCACTGGATATTGATCTGGATCTTCAGTCTCATCAGGATCAATGGAATCATCACTAATGTATTCAGTGTATTCACCAGCAATGCAATCCATGACCTTAGAGTTCACCATATCCACATGGTCATTTTTAGGGCAAAGAATGGCATGTGATGCAGCAATCTGAATGCTTTCATTGTTATCTACATCAATGACAATGTTTTCACCAAATATAGCAAGTATAATTGAGCCAGTGCAGATCATGTCTTGTGGGATTTCAATGGTATCATCTCCAAGGTTGAAATCATTGGACAATTCACCATTTCCCAGTTGAAGTAACCAACGGCTATAATCAGGATCAATGGAGCGCATATTGTTGAAGAGTGGCAATTGAGTGAAAAGCTGCCATTGTCGTGAGTATTTAATACAACTCTCTATAATGTCAGTTCTTGTACCATGTGGGATGATAGGCAGACACTGTCGAAAGTCTCCTCCCAGAACAATGACTTTCCCTCCAAAAGGTGTTGTATTTTTCTTGGAGATATCTGTTGTCATGACATCCCGTAAAAGTTGATCTATCACATGCAATGCATATTTAGATAACAGAGTGGACTCGTCAATAATGAAAAGTTTGGTACTTTTCAAATGTTGTGCAGCATCTGTATCATTTTTAATCCTTGAAACGGAAGTTTCATTGATTGGAATTGGTATTCCGTAAAGCGAATGGATAGTTCTTCCTCCTTGCAGTAAGTTAGCTGCAATCCCTGTACTGGCTGCAGGTGAGACAATTTCGCCTTCTCCTCTTAGTTCATGAATTAATAAATCATAAATCATCAAGAGGGCACGATGGTGAAACGTAGGTGATATTAAATTAGTATAAAGAAGGGGTTAATATAAGCATAGGCATTAGGAATATATACTCTGATGTGAGATTGTACTGTAAAAACAGCTTTTTAACTTTTACATTATTCAGAAATTCAAACTTCGCGCTCTAAGATGGCGGACGCGAAAAGTTCATTCATAAAAAGCCGGCAGACGCCAGCCGCAATGTGATTGGGCAGCGGAAACTTCATAAACATGGCGCCGTAAATCCGGTTGGTCGGCGCTACTGTGTGAAGATGCCGCTGTCCAATCACAACTGAGTGGGGCGGAGCTACAGACTTCCAGGGTCCCGAACGGCGTATCCGAAAATCGCACCAGGCGCTCGGCAAGGAAAATGGCAATTTCCCCGCTGTGCGGCGACCAATCGGAATCAAAGCGCCAAGTCAAACAACCAATGACAATCGCGCCTCATTTCTTAATGGATGTCTATGGGAAAACGCCCTCCAATGAGAATCGCGGCGCCATTTTTGAAAATACACAGCGGCCAATCACAATCGTCCCTCAATTCTCAATGCAACTCTATGGGAAGAGGCGCTGAGAATGCGATTGGTCGGCGGGCACCGTGAAGAGCGGCAATTTGTATCGGCGGCGCCTGCATGCGTGTTCGGGCACAGCGGTCTGATAGACCGCGGAGGCCGCTAGAAGCGCCGAAGTTTGAGCTTGTAGCGCAAAAGTCGGCGCTTGCAGTGGCGAAGTGTCCGAACTGTGGCGCAGGCTCCATGCAGCGCCGGTTGGCGCTGCATGGGGCAAAATGGTAAAAGTAGTGAAAATAAAAGATAGAAAAAGAGGTGAAAATAAAAGTCAGCATCAGGAATATAGCTTCTGATGTGAAAAGGTAGATTTGCCAAAGGATATCTTAGCTGATCAATCGCAGATCCCGATCCAGCGCTTGCTTCCCGACGTCCCGCACGAAGGATGGATATCTCGGCTGAAATGTAGTCCAACAGATGGTCCAGCGGTAGCTTCTCGTTCTCTCAGAAAGACCCTCACGAAGGATGGATTTCTTGGCAGAAATATAATCCAACAGATAGTCCAGCGATAGGTTCTCGTTCTCCCACAAAGAGGATTCAAAGAGGTTGAAGATTCAAAGTTCGCGCTATAAATAAGCGGCCTTATCTCATTGGTGGGCGGCAACATCAGAAAGATGGCGCCATGAATGTGATTGGTCGCTGTGTTTTTTCAAAAGTCGCGGCTTGATTGTGATTGGAGGACGGCTTCCGATACATAGAGAAATTAAGATATTTTATGGCCGGGCCCCTGGTTCTATTTTCGGGCAGGCGACTCGGCTCTGAAGCATCGTTCGACGGGGGCCAGAAACTCGCAATCAGCGCTTCGCGGCAATAGCTAGCGTAGCACCAACGACTCGCAATGATTGTGAATCGTTGGTAAGGCGCTAGGAATGTCCGCGAACCGCTGAATGCGAGTTTCCGGCCACGTCGAACGACGCCTCAGAGGCGAGTCGCCTGGCCGAAAATAGAACCAGAGGCCCGGCCATAAAATCGCCGACACACCGCTAATGTATCTCTATGGCATTTTTAAACATGGCGCCGCGATTCTGATTGGACGGCGCCTTCCCATAGAGAAACATGAAGAAATGAGGCGCTATTGTGATTGGTCTGCGTCAGCACACAGCGACCAATCAGAACAGCTCCTCGCTTCCCATAGACATACATTAGCGGCGTGTCGGCGATGTTAGGTCCGGAAAATAGAACCATGGTGCCGGCCTTAAAATCGCCGACACGCCGCTAATGTATGTCTATGGGATTTTTAAAAATGGCGCCGCGATTCTGATTGGTCGCTATCTGCTAACGCCGACCAATCAGATTGCGCCCTCACTTCGCATAGACATACATTAGCGGTGTGTCGGCGATTTTATGTCCGGAAAATGGAACCAGGGGCCCGGCCTTAAAATCGCCGAGATACCGCAAATGTATGTCAATGGGAAGTGAGGCGGTCTTCGAATTGCCTGACGGCAGTCGACAGCGAGCAATCAGAAGAGCGCGTCACATCTCATACAGATAGAATGGAGGATTTTTCGTCCATTCTCTCTCAATGAGAAGTGAAGAGGACGTCGGATGCGGAAGATGGCGGAAAGAAGACAGAAGACCCCCGGGGCTGGAGGAAGAGCCGGAGATTGCGGAAAGAAGAGAGAAGACCCCCGGGGCCGGACGAAAAAGACGCCTGGCCGAACGGAGGAGAAGTGGATCGGACAGACGATCAGATGAATAAGAAGACATGTAAGTGATCGACGGCGGCGTTAGAGAAGGGTACGGCGGGGCTTAGGGGGTAGGGGCTCAGGTGCGGCGTGGCTTAAGGGGTAGGGGCTTAGGTGCGGCGGGGCTTAGGGGGTAGGGGCTTAGGTGCGACGGGGCAGGGGTAGGGGCTTAGGTGCGGCGGGGTAGTGGGTTAGGTGCGGCTTCAGGGGTAGGGGCTTAGGTGCGGCAGAGGGTAGTGGCTGCGGCGGGGTAGTGGGCTTGATGCGGCGGGGTAGTGGCTGCAGGGGGTAGGGGCTTAGGTGCGGGTTAGGGGGTAGGGGCTTAGGTGCGGCGGGGCAGTGGCTTAGGGGGTAGGGTGCGGCAGAGGGTAGGGGCTTGATGCGGCTTAGGGGGTATGCGGCGGGGCTTAGGAGGTAGGGGCTTAGGTGCGGCGTGGAAGGGGTAGGGGCTTAGGTGCGGCGGAGTAGTGGCTGCGGCGGGGTAGTGGGTTAGGTGCGGCAGGGGGTAGGGACTTAGGTGCGGCTTCGGGGGTAGGTGCTTAGGTGCGGCAGAGGGTAGTGGCTGCGGCGGGGTAGTGGCTTAGGTGTGGCAGGGGGTAGGGGCTTAGGTGCGGCAGAGGGTAGTGGCAGCGGCGGGGTAGTGGGCTTGATGCGGTGGGGTAGTGGCTGCGGCGGGGTAGTGGCTTAGGTGCGGCAGGGGGTAGGGGCTTAGGTGCGGGTTAGGGGGTAGGGGCTTAGGTGCGGCGGGGCTTAGGGGGTAGGGGCTTAGGTGCGGCGCACTTAGGGGGTGGTTTAGAGCATTAGGGGGTGATTTAGAGCATGGCGCTGTACCGCGCGATGGTATACTACAGTCCCATGGGCATAAGCGTGTCGGGCCTGATATTATTAGCATTTGTTTTTTTATGTATTATAATTTTTTATTTTATTATTTATAATTTTTTATTTATTTATTATTTTTTAATTAAATTTGTTTTACTAATTTTTTTATTATTATTTTTATTATTAAATTTATTAGTTATTTAAAGTGAGCCTGAGACACATTTGTCCTTCAGGTCCGCTGAAAGGGCTCATATTATTAGCATTTAATTTTTTTTTGTATTATTTTTTTTTATTAAATTATTTATTATTTTTAAAATATTTTTTTATTATTGTTTAATTATTATTTAATTATTTTTTTTAATTATTTATTTTTATTTTATATTTATTATTTTTAATTAAAATTATTAATAATTTTTTATTAATTATGTATTATTTTTTATTTATTTTTTTATTATTTTTTAAATATTATTTAATTTTTTTTTTTTATTATTAAATTTATTATTTATTTTAAGTGAGACTGAGACACAGTTCTCGTTCAGGTCCGCTTATTTAATTTTTTATTATTATTTTTTATTTAATTATTTATTATTTTTTATTTATTTTTTTATTATTTTTTAAATATTATTTAATTATTTTTTTTATTATTAAATTTATTTTTTTTTTTAAGTGAGGCTGAGACACAGTTCTCGTTCAGGTCCGCTTATTGAATTTTGTATTATTATTTTTTATTTAATTATTTATCATTTTTTATTTATTTTTTTATTATTGTTTAAATATTATTTAATTATTTTTTTTATTATTAAATTTATTATTTATTTAAAGTGAGGCTGAGACACAGTTCTCGTTCAGGTCCGCTTATTTAATTTTTTAGTATTATTTTTTATTTAATTATTTATTATTTTTTATTTATTTTTTTATTATTTTTTAAATATTATTTAATTATTTTTTTTATTATTAAATTTATTTTGTTTTTTAAGTGAGGCTGAGACACAGTTCTCGTTCAGGTCCGCTTATTGAATTTTGTATTATTATTTTTTATTTAATTATTTATTATTTTTTATTTATTTTTTTATTATTTTTTAAATATTATTTAATTATGTTTTTTTATTATTAAATTTATTATTTATTTAAAGTGAGGCTGAGACACAGTTCTCGTTCAGGTCCGCTTATTTAATTTTTTATTATTATTTTTTATTTAATTATTTATTATTTTTTATTTATTTTTTTATTATTTTTTAAATATTATTTAATTATTTTTTTTATTATTAAATTTATTTTGTTTTTTAAGTGAGGCTGAGACACAGTTCTCGTTCAGGTCCGCTTATTGAATTTTGTATTATTATTTTTTATTTAATTATTTATTATTTTTTATTTATTTTTTTTTATTATTTTTAAATGATTTTTTAAATATTAGTTTTATTATTAAATTTATTTGTTGACATACATTAGCGGTGTGTCCGCGATGTTAGGGCCGACAAATAGAACCAGGTGGGCGGCCATAAAATCGGCGACACACCGGTAATGTATTTCAATGGGATCTGAGGTGCTCTTCTGATTGGCTGAGGGCATTAAAGAGCGACCAATCAGAAGAGCAGCTCACATTCCATAGAGATAGAATGGCGGATTTTGCGTCCATTGTATCTTAATGAGAAGTGAAGAGGACGTCGGAGATGGAAGTTGGCAGAAAGAAGACAGAAGACCCCGGGGGCCGGACGAAGAGCCGGAGATGGCGGAAAGAAGAGAGAAGAGCGGCGGGGCCGGAGGAAGAGGACGGCTGGCGGACGAAGGACTTGTGGATCGGACGGACGATCAGATGACTAAGAAGGCATGTAAGTGATCGACGGGGGCGTTAGGTTAGGGGACGGCGGGGGCTTCAGGTGTAGGGCCTTAGGTGTTAGCGGCGGGAGCTTAGGAGGCGGCGGGCTTAGGGGATAGGGGCTTAGGTGCGGCGGGGCTTAGGGGGCAGGGGGGTAGGGGTTTAGGTGCGGCTTCGGGGTAGGGGGTTAGGTGCGGCTTAGGGGGTAGGGGCTTGCGTCAGAGGGTAGTGGCTGCGGCTGGGTAGTGGCTTAGGTGCGGTGTCGGGGGTAGTGGGTTAGGTGCGGCTTCGGGGGTAGGGGATTAGGTGCGGCAGAGGGTAGTGGCTGCGGCGGGGTGGTGGGTTAAGGCGGCAGGGGGTAGGGGCTTCGGCGGTGGGGTAGTGGCTTAGGGCGGCAGGGGGTAGGGGCTTCGGCGGCGGGGTAGTGTCTTAGGGGTTAGGTGCGGCAGAGGGTAGTGGCTGTGGCGGGGTAGTGGGTTAGGGCGGCAGGGGGTAGGGGCTTGCGGCAGAGGGTAGTGGCTGCGGCGGGGTAGTAGCTTAGGGCGGCAGGGGGTAGGGGCTTCGGTGGCGGAGTAGTGGCTTAGGGGTTAGGTGCGGCAGAGGGTAGTGGGTGTGGCGGGGTAGTGGGTTAGGGCAGCAGGGGGTAGGGGCTTGCGGCGGGTGCGGCGGGGTAGTGGGTTAGGGCAGCAGGGGGTAGGGGCTTGCGGCAGAGGGAAGTGGGTGCGGCGGGGTAGTGGCTTAAGGCGGCAGGGGGTAGGGGCTTCGGCGGCGGGGTAGTGGCTTAGGGGTTAGGTGCGGCAGAGGGTAGTGGCTGCGGCGGGGTAGTGGGTTAGGGCGGCTGGGGGTAGGGGCTTGCGGCAGAGGGTAGTGGCTGCGGCGGGGTAGTAGCTTAGGGCGGCAGGGGGTAGGGGCTTCGGCGGCGGGGTAGTGGCTTAGGGGTTAGGTGCGGCAGAGGGTAGTGGCTGCGGCGGGGTAGTGGGTTAGGGCGGCAGGGGGTAGGGGCTTGCGGCAGAGGGTAGTGGCTGCGGCGGGGTAGTAGCTTAGGGCGGCAGGGGGTAGGGGCTTCGGCGGCGGGGGTAGTGGCTTAGGGGTTAGGTGCGGCAGAGGGTAGTGGGGCTTGCGGCAGAGGGTAGTGGCTGCGGCGGGGTAGTAGCTTAGGGCGGCAGGGGGTAGGGGCTTCGGCGGCGGGGTAGTGGCTTAGGGGTTAGGTGCGGCAGAGGGTAGTGGGTGCGGCGGGGTAGTGGGTTAGGGCAGCAGGGGGTAGGGGCTTGCGGCAGAGGGAAGTGGGTGCGGCGGGGTAGTGGCTTAAGGCGGCAGGGGGTAGGGGCTTCGGCGGCGGGGTAGTGGCTTAGGGGTTAGGTGCGGCAGAGGGTAGTGGGTGCGGCGGGGTAGTGGCTTAAGGCGGCAGGGGGTAGGGGCTTCGGCGGCGGGGTAGTGGGTTAGGGCAGCAGGGGGTAGGGGCTTGCGGCAGAGGGAAGTGGGTGCGGCGGGGTAGTGGCTTAAGGCGGCAGGGGGTAGGGGCTTCGGCGGCGGGGTAGTGGCTTAGGGGTTAGGTGCGGCAGAGGGTAGTGGGTGCGGCGGGGGTAGTGTCTTAAGGCGACAGGGGGTAGGGGATTCGGCGGCGGGGTAGTGGCTTAGGGGTTAGGTGCGGCAGAGGGTAGTGGGTGCGGCGGGGTAGTGGGTTAGGGCAGCAGGGGGTAGGGGCTTGCGGCAGAGGGAAGTGGGTGCGGCGGCGTGGTAGTGGTAGGGGCTTGCGGCAGAGGGTAGTGGGACGGGACTTAGGGGGTAGGGGCTTGCGGCAGAAGGTAGTGGGAATTCGGCGGCGCGCGGTGTACAGCGCGATGGTATACTACAGTCCCATGGGCATACACGTGTCGGCCCTTAAGCGGCAGCGGACATGTTGGCGCGGCAGAGGGTAGTGGGTGCGGCGGGTAGTGGCTTAAGGCGGCAGGGGGTAGGGGATTCGGCGGCGGGGTAGTGGCTTAGGGGTTAGGTGCGGCAGAGGGTAGTGGGTGCGGCGGGGTAGTGGGTTAGGGCGGCAGGGGGTAGGGGCTTGCGGCAGAGGGAAGTGGGTGCGGCGGGATAGTGGTAGGGGCTTGCGGCAGAGGGTAGTGGGACGGGACTTAGGGGGTAGGGGCTTGCGGCAGAGGGTAGTGGGAATTCGGCGGCGCGCGGCGGTGTACAGCGCGATGGTATACTACAGTCCCATGGGCATACGCGTGTCGGCCCTTAAGCGGCAGCGGACATGTTGGCGCGCGGACAGGCGTATGGGCATGGGACTGTAGTATACTATAGCGGTGTACACTACAGTCGTATGGGCTTCTGTGGCTTGGTTAGCGGTGGGTGCAAGCGACTCGCAATGCCCGCTTTGCGGGCATTGCTTCGGGAGTCGCCGTGGCCGCTATGCGGCCACGGACAGAGTCCAGGAGAAACAGCCTGGACTCGCTAACCAAGCCACCGGAAGTTGCGCCTCTCCGACGGAAGTCAGTTACGGCAATTATATAATAGATGTTATATTTGTTTGGCTTTACATTGTACTATATTGTTTTATTTGTGTTTTGACAGACCTGCTGAGACCTGTTTCAATTACAGACTATTGACAGTGTATCTAGTGACCCTTATATATATACTAGCTGTGAGCCCGATGCAAATGCATCGGGATTCTAGAACGTGCATTAATTTGATTATAGTAGTTATAGCTGTCAGCCTGATGCAAATGCATCGGGTATCTAAAATATGTTTATTGTCTTTTTAAACATTTTTAAATAATAATCACATCATCAATAGCAATAATATAAGCCATAGCATTATTATTAGCAGTAATAGCAGTATTAATAGCATTATTAGCAGTATTATGAGCATTAATAACAGTATTAATAGCATTAATAGCATTATTATTAGCATTAATAGCATTATTAATGCATTATTAGCATTAATATAGCATTAATAACATTATTAATAGCATTAATAGCATTATTATTAGCATTAATAGCATTAATAATAGCATTATTAGCATTAATAATAGCATTAATAACATTATTAATAGCATTAATAGCATTATTATTAGCATTAATAGCATTAATAATAACATTATTAGCATTAATAATAGCATTAATAACATTATTAATAGCATTAATATTATTATTATTAGCATTGATAGCATTAATAATAGCATTATTAGCATTAATAATAGATTAATAACATTATTAATCGCATTAATAGCATTATTATTAGCATTAATAGCATTAATAATAGCATTATTAGCATTAATAATAGCATTAATAACATTATTAATAGCATTAATAGCATTATTATTAGCATTAATAGCATAATTATATAGCATAAAATAGGATAAATATTAGCATTAATAGCATTAATAGCTTAGCATAAGTTAATAGCATTAATAGCATTATTAATATAGCATTAATAAGCATTATTATTAGCATTAATAGCATTAATAATAGCATTAATAACATTATTAATAGCATTAATAGCATTATTATTAGCATTAATAGCATTAATAATGCCATTAATAGGATAAATATTAGCATTGATAGCATTAATAGCATAATTAATAGCATTAATAGCATTATTAATAGCATTAATAGCATTATTATTAGCATTAATAGCATTAATAGGATAAATATTAGCATTAATAGCATTAATAGCATTATTAATAGCATTATTATTGGCATTAATAGCATTAATAATAGCATTATTAGCATTAATAATAGCATTAATAACATTATTAATAGCATTAATAGCATTATTATTAGCATTAATAGCATTAATAGCATTATTATTAGCATTAATAGCATTAATAATACCATGAATAGGATAAATATTAGCATTAATAGCAATAATAGCATAATTAATAGCATTAATAGCATTATTAATAGCATTAATAGCATTAATAGGATAAATATTAGCATTAATAGCATTATTAATAGCATTAATAATACCATTAATAGGATAAATATTAGCATTAATAGCATTAATAGCATTATTAATAGCATTAATAGCATTATTATTAGCATTAATATCATTAATAATAGCATTATTAGCATTAATAATAGCATTAATAACATTATTAATAGCATTAATAGCATTATTATTAGCATTATTAGCATTAATAGCATTATTAGCATTAATAGCATTAATAATACCATTAATAGGATAAATATTAGCATTAATAGAATTAATAGCATAAATAATAGCATTAATAGCATTATTAATAGCATTAATAGCATTATTATTAGCATAAATAGCATTAATAATAGCATTATTAGCATTAATAATAGCATTAATAACATTATTAATAGCATTAATAGCATTATTATTAGCATTAATAGCATTAATAATAGCATTATTAGCATTAATAATAGCATTAATAACATTATTATTAGCATTAATAGCATTATTATTAGCATTAATAGCAATATTAATAGCATTAATAGGATAAATATTAGCATTAATAGCATTAATAGCATATATGATAGCATTAATAGCATTATTAATAGCATTATTATTAGCATTAATAGCATTAATAATAGCATTAATAGCATTAATAATAGCATTAATAACATTATTAATAGCATTAATAGCATTATTAATAGCATTAATAGCAATATTATTAGCATTAATAGCATTAATAATAGCATTATTAGCATTAATAATAGCATTAATAACATTATTAATAGCATTAATAGCATTATTATGAGCATTAATAGCATTAATAGTATTATTAATAGCATGAATAGCATTATTAATAGCATTAATAGGATTAATAGCATTATTAATAGCATTATTAATAGCATTAATAGCATAAATAATAGAATTAATAGCATAAAAAATAGCATTAATAGCATTAGTATTAGCATAAAGAGCATTAATAGCAATATTATTAGCGTGAATAGCATTATTAATAGCATATATTTATTTTTTTTATTATTATTTTTATTGAATTATTTATTATTTTTTATTTATTTTTTAATTATTTTTTAATTATTTTTTAATTATTTTTTTAATTATTTAATGTATTTATTTTTTTAAGTCAGACTGAGACGCAGTTCTCATTCAGGTCCGCCTTTTTTATTTTTTTTATTATTATTTTTATTTAATTATTTATTATTTTTTATTTATTTTTTTATTATTTTTTAATTATTTTTAAATTATTTTTTTATTATTTAATTAATTTATTTTTTTAAGTGAGAGTGAGACACAGTTCTCATTCAGGTCCGCATTTTTTTTTTTTTTTATTATTATTTTTATTTATATTATTTAATATTTTTTATTTATTTTTTTATTATTTTTTAATTATTTTTAAATTATTTTTTTTATTATTTAATTTATTTATTTTTTTAAGTCAGAGTAAGACGCAGTTCTCATTCAGGTCCGCCTTTTTTTTTCCCCATTGACATACATTACCGGTGTGTCGGCGATTTTATGGCCGGCCACCTGGTTCTATTTGTCGGCCCTAAAATCGCGGACACACCGCTAATGCATGTCTATGGGCAGTCAGCTCGAATTCTGATTGGTTGGCGTTCAATCCGAAATCGGGCTGACTGCCCATAGAGATGCATTAGCGGTGTGTCCGCGATTTTAGGGCCGACAAATAGAACCAGGTGGGCGGCCATAAAATCGCCGACACACCGGTAATGTATGTCAATGGGGAAAAAAAAAGGCGGACCTGAATGAGAACTGCGTCTTAGTTTTGAGGGGCTCTTCTGATTGGCTGAGGGCAGTATACAGCGACCAATCAGAAGAGGGCCTCAGATCTCATTGAGGTAGAATGGGGGATTTTTCGTCCATTCTATCTTAATGAGAAGGAAGAGGACGTCGGAGGTGGAAGTTTGCGAAAAGAAGACAGAAGATCCCCGGGGCCGGACGAAGAGGCGGAGATGGCGGAAAGAAGAGAGAAGACCCCCGGGGCCGGAGGAAGAGGACGCCTGGCCGGACGGAGGACTTGTGGATCGGACGGACGATCAGATGACTTGAAGGCATGTAAGTGATCGACGGGGACGTTAGGTTAGGGGACGGCGGGGGCTTAGGGTGTAGGGCCTTAGGTGACAGCGGCGTTAGGTTAGGGGACGGCGGGGGCTTGGGGTGTAGGGCTTTAGGTGTTAGCAGTGTGAGCTTAGGAGGCGGCGGGGCTTAGGGGATAGGGGCTTAGGTGCGGCGGGGCTTAGGGGGCAGGGGGGGGTAGGGGTTTAGGTGCGGAATCGGGGGTAGGGGGTTAGGTGCGGCTTAGGGGGTAGGGGCTTGCGGCAGAGGGTAGTGGCTGCGGCGGGGTAGTGGATTAGGGCATCAGGGGGTAGGGGCTTCGGCGGCGGGGTAGTGGGTTAGGGTTTAGGGCGGCAGGGGGTAGGGGCTTTGGCGGCGGGGTAGTGGGTTAGGGGTTAGGGGTAGGGGCTGCTGCGGCGGGGTCGGCGGCGGGGTAGTGGGTTAGGGCGGCAGGGGGTAGTGGCTTGCGGCAGAGGTCGGGGTAGTGGCTTAGGGGTAGGGGCTGCTGGATAGGACGGCAGGGGGTAGTGCTTAGGGGTAGGGGCTGCTGCGGCGGGGTCGGCAGGGGTAGGGGCTTGCGGGGTATTGGCTTAGAGGTAGGGGCTGCTGCGGCGGGGTAGTGTGTTAGTGCGGCAGGGGGTAGGGGCTTGCGGCAGAGGTCGGGGTAGTGGCTTAGGGGTAGGGGCTGATGCTGGGGGGTCGGGGTAGTGGCTTAGGGGTAGGGGCTGCTGCGGCGGGGGTAGTGGGTTAGGTAGGCAGGGGGTAGGGGCTTGCGGGGTAGTGGATTAGGGCTTGCGGCAGAGGTGGAGGTAGTGGCTTAGGGGTAGGGGCTGATGCCGGGGGGTAGGGGCTTGCGGCAGAGGTCGGGGTAGTGGTTTAGGGGTAGGGGCTGCTGCGGCGGGGTAGTGGGTTGGGCGGCAGGGGGTAGTGGCTTGCGGCAGAGGTCGGGGTAGTGGCTTAGGGGTAGGGGCTGCTGGTTAGGGCGGCAGGGGGTAGTGCTTAGGGGTAGGGGCTGCTGCGGCAGGGGGTAGCGCTTAGGGGTAGGGGCTGCTGCGGCGGGGTCGGTAGGGGCTTGCGGGGTAGTGGCTTAGAGGTAGGGGCTGCTGCGGCGGGGTAGTGGGTTAGGGCGGCAGGGGGTAGGGGCTTGCGGCAGAGGTCGGGGTAGTGGCTTAGGGGTAGGGGCTGGTGGTTAGGGCGGCAGGGGGTAGGGGCTTGCGGCAGAGGTCGGGGTAGTGGCTTAGGGGTAGGGGCTGCTGCGGCGGGGTCGGCAGGGGGGGCTTGTAGCAGAGGGTAGTGGTAGTTCGGCAACGGTGTAGGCTGTAGTGTACAGCGCGATGGTATACTACAGTCCCATGGCGCTTATGGGCATGGGACTGTAGTATACTATAGCGGTGTACACTACAGTAGTATGGGCTTAGGGTAGTGGGAGTTCTGCGACGGTGTACAGCGCGATGGCTGTAGCGTACAGCGCGATGGTATACTACAGTCCCATGGCGCTTATGGGCATGGGACTGTAATATACTATAGCGGTGTACACTACAGTAGTATGGGCTTAGGGTAGTGGGAGTTCTGCGACGGTGTACAGCGCGATGGCTGTAGTGTACAGCGCGATGGTATACTACAGTCCCATGGCGCTTATGGGCATGGGACTGTAGTATACTATAGCGGTGTACACTACAGTAGTATGGGCTTCGGCTTCGGTGGCTTAGTTAGCGGTGTAGCGACTCGCAATGCCCGCTTCGCGGGCATTGCTTCGCTAGGCTGCAACGACTCGCGGCCACGGACAGAGTCCAGGAGATGAAACCTGGACTCGCTAACAAAGCCACCGGAAGTTGCGCCGCTCCGACGGAAGTCGCTACGGCAATTATATAATAGATGTTGACTGAGCAATTGATGTATATGTTTATGGAGGGTAATGGACTAAACAACACTTTACAAACAAACTGAAAAATGTATATAATATCAGGGATAGGTTAAGGACAGTTAGGGTGAGTCGACGTGGAGCGGGGGCACCACAGGCGTTTCAAGAGGGTGCCGACCTCCGCTGGTTAGGTAGGTTTCCAGCTTTAAGGACATTACTAGGGTACTATTAGGAGTGGGTATATCATTTATAAATTGTGTAAATTTTATGTTTTTGTTTCTATGAACTATCTTGGGTGACAATTTATTTTGATATTTTAATCAATAGAAAATGATTTTTGATTGTATATAAGATTCTTATATAGAAGTTATTTGACATGAACCATAATTGTATGATTTAGAATTGATTATTTGTTTTTCACGAACCCAAAGAATGTAATGTTTCTGTATATATAGTATATCTCTTCCTCTTCTCTTAGGGATGATTGTTTTTCATTTATAGGTAAGTCAAGAACTGATACCATATTCTTTTTATATCTTTTTCTTGAAAGATGGTGTGTATACGTAATATTAGATGATAAGATGCTCAAGGGGGGGTGACTTATATTCTTAAGGTTATAAGTAAAATTTTGTGATTTGTTTTTGTATTGCAAGGTATTACTATGTCATAGATAATTATGAAAATGGTACAAATATTTATGAGATTATGGTTGAAAATGTTGTCCAGGTAATAGATTCCCCAAGATAGGCTTTTTCTTATGTTTTGACACTTATAAAGGGCTTGTCTAACATGTATTTTTGAGCTTTCTTTCCCCCTTTAACATGCAGCTATTGTGGACCGAAATCGCTTCTCACAGCCTGGAGATGGAGTGATGGTCAGAAGAAACGTCAGAAATTCTGCTGATGACTGAGACAGCTGAAAAGCTCAAATGGCAGCCCAACTAGATCCAAGATCTACACTACAAGGCAGACGAGCCCAGGAGAACTACCGATTGTCTCTTACTACAGACGCTGGCCTATGTGTGATGGATATAAACATCCCAAGGGACACTGACCGCTTAGGACACCTTTGTTTTTTGAATATCAGGGACTGACTTATTTTAAATAAGACTGAAGTGTCCACCAGCAACATTGACTTGGTACGAGGCCATGTCCTCTTGAATTAGACCGTAGTGAGGACCGACTTATGGGGAATGTCAAAAATGATGACTAACAGTTCAGTAATAATTATGACCGGTATTTGATTGCGGCATTCGTATAGTTTCCTTGTTTGTCATGGTTTGTGAGTGTTCGTGTCCATCCGATGGTGTAATGGGCAGACCTATGTGGGGAATCCGGTGAAGTGGTGTAGGAAGACCAGCTCTTTCTACTAGGGGAGGAGAATGTACCTCTGTGGTCTGTGTGCATGCACTTTGGTTGGAGCATTCACTCATTGCCACAGGAGAAGGGAACTGTGGGAGCAGCATTCATTTTTATTATATTTAGAATCTATTTTAGTAAATATTTATTTATGTATTTCATGTAGTATTAAATAGAGAGGTGAGACATCATCTTAGGCCCCTTTCACATCAGCGTTTTTTTTAAATCGCGGCAGATGCAGTGAAAAAACCGCATCTGCTGCGATTAACGCATAACCGCGACACTTGCGGCACAGTTGCGGCAAGCCCCATGCAATGTCTTTGGGGCTTGCAGTAAGGGTGCGACAGGTGCGGTATCGGCACTTGCGGCAGGTGCGGCCGCAAAAAAAACGCAGTCAGCAGCGTTTTTTTTCGCGGCCGCACCTGCCGCAAGTGCAGAAACCGCACTTGCCGCACCTGCCGCACTCTTACCGCAAGCCCCATAGACATTGCATGGGGCTTGCCGCAACTGTGCCGCAAGTGTCGCGGTTATGTGTTAATCGCGGCAGATGCGTTTTTTTCACCGCATCTGCCGTGATTTAAAAAAAACGCTGATGTGAAAGGGGCCTTAGATAACAGTTTAGGGTGCGGCAAAACCAACTACAAAGGCGTTACGATTGTCATTACGGTTAGACATAACGGTTGTCTCAATGTTGGTGAAGACTCCTTTCCCCTCCTCTACCTTTCCCCCTCTGTCACCTAGGGCAAAGATTTTGGGTAAGATTTTCAATGTCTCCAAAGGGGAAAATGTTATAGCAATAAATAGTTAATAATTTAAATTATGTTAGGCCCCTTTCACATCAGCGTTTTTTTCAAATCGCGGCAGATGCGCCGTATGGGCCTTATAGTCACTCAGAAATCTTTTAGTATAAGCTAGAGGCCTGCTTGTAGGAAAATAGCCTTGCTATCACATCTCCAACGTGTGCACGTGGCCTAAGTGGTATAGTGAAAGTGTCAGATGCTTCTCAGCTCTTTGCATCTTGGGCTTTTTTCTCTCTTGTATTTCCTACTGACTTTTTCTTCAGTCAGCCTTGGCAAATTCACACCTCTCTCTCTTTTGCTGTCCTCTTTCTTTGGTTGCATAATTGCTAGGTAGTAAATGCAGATTAAGGGTAGGGTCACACATGCTATCCGTTTTTTAGAGTGTGTCTAAAACCAAATTCGTTTATTTTAGGCTGTGCTTTGTGCCTCCTGTGCCCCTGAACGTTTTTTGCACTTAGTAATTTTTTCTTAAAAAATGCATATGTGTTAACACATGCCTTAACACATGGTACCTATATGTACCATGCGTTAACGGATGTGTTTACCATAGGGCCCCATGTTAAAAAAATGCTATGCGTTTTTTTCCTGAACTCAAAAACATTGCATGCAGCGTCTTTTGGAGGCAGGAAACAACAGAATAGTGTTTTTGAAAAACACAGTGACATTTAAGTGCCCCATCTGTTAACGGAATCTGTTTTTTGACTAAGAAAAAAAAGTAAAAAAACTGATGCCAAAAACGGATCCAGGCCAAAATAGAGGCCATGTGTGACCCTAGCCTAATAAAGGACTTGGTTGTCCCTATTGGTCCTATTGCCAGGTCATTAATCTGCCCAGGATTAAGGTACCTCATATTCTGGGCAAGAATTTTAGCTAATTGTGGAATCCTTTGGCTGTAGTTTCTTGGTCTATCTGTATACTTAGAACCATTTTGGCTCACACCTTTCAGTAAAATCCATAGACCAATGGTAGCGGGGATATAGTAATTTTAACTCCCCTAAGTATAAATTGGTACAGTAAAGGTGATAATCTGTCTCTTTTCTTTCTTTCTTGGACTCCTCCTTGCTCCTCTATCTTGGTCATTCTCTCATTCTTTTTTCTTCTGCTTCTTTCTAGTCTTGATTCTGCGTGAATCCAGTTGGTATATCCTGACTGATAGGGGAATTGTTAGCCTCTATTGAAGTTATCCCTAAGTCATAGATCTACCCAGAACTAGGATACGTCATGTTCTCAGCAAAAAAAAATTGGGTTGGGTGACTTACCCGCGAATTTAGTTGTCGCATGTTCTGCCCCTCTAGTGAGCCATGAGGCACCGACCTCTGGCTACTCCTTGGTGATTCCTGCTAGGCCAAAATAATTTTCAGTGTGTTTTCTGTATTATATGATCTTACTTCTATCTTGATAAGCTTGTTTGCGAGTACCTCAATAAAGATTGCATATTTTTTTCCACCCTTTTGTCTCTTGGGGACTTTGTGATAGGTATGTTGGTGGGGTGCTTATACTCTATATGAGTTATGAGTAACTTGTAAACAATGCCATTAGTATGTTTTGCAACAGTAAGGTTGCAAAGGTCTTCAGTCACCTCATTGGTTTTACCCATCATGTGATCTTTTTTAAGTGGCTCCATGGCAATTAGCCACCTTTATATAGGCAATCAGTTGAACTAGCTGATTTTATTTTTCAAAAAGTGTCAGGATTGTTTTTTGATTTTTAATAGATTTCAGCTAGTGTCATGACTTTCAATGGCTTTTTCACCTCTCTTTCTGCTTGTGTCCTATATTGTTTTCCTGTGCCATTTCTGGTCCTTATTCATAACTTAATTCTGGGTATCTATGTTTTGATTTCTTTGCCTCTGGATTAGCTGGGTTGTAACTGATATCTGATCAAAACTGTATGTCAAAATAAAATTTAGAAATATATTTCCTTAGAAAATTGATGACATATTCAATATTTATTTCACTGCTGTAGCTTTCATCCTTCTCCACATATGTCATCCTGGTTCCCATATATATTACATCATTTTGCATTATGTCATCCTGATCTCCATGTATGTTTCACTGTGATCCCCATATATGTTCCACCATGGTCCCTATATATGTGTCTAGGAGGCCGTACGTTTTATTGTGGAAGATCTGTGGTCAGTCTGGGCATTACCATCTGAATATGGACTGAGAAATACGCTCATATGAACCTGGTCTAAAACATACTCACACAAAGTCATTTTGAATAGCACACACAGTGTTGGCCAAAAGTATTGACACTACTGCAATTCTGTCAGATAATACTCAGTTTCTTCCTGAAAATGATTGCAATCACAAATTATTTAGTATTATTATCTTCATTTAATTTGTTTTCAATGAAAAAAACACAGTTCCACCCCAAACATAAAAAAAGGGGGAGGACAAAAGTATTGGCACTGTTAGAAAAGTCATGTGATGCTTCTTTAATTTGTGTAATTAACAGCCCCTGTAACTTACCTGTGGCACCTAACATGTGTTGGCAATAACTAAATCACACTTGCAGCCAGTTGACATGGATTAAAGTTGACTCAACCTCTGTCCTGTGTCCTTGAGTGTACCACATTGAGCATGGAGAAAAGAAAGAAGACCAAAGAACTGTCTGAGGACTTGAGAAACCAAATTGTGAGGAAGCATGAGCAATCTCAAGGCTACAAGTCCATCTCCAAAGACCTGAATGTTCTTGTGTCTACCGTGCGCAGTGTCATTAAGAAGTTTAAAGTCTATGACACTGTGGCTAATCTCCCTAGATGTGGACGGAAAAGAAAAATTGAGAAGCGATTTCAATGCCAGAGTGTGCGGATGGTGGATAAAGAACCTCGATTAACATCCAAACAAGTTCAAGCTGCCCTGCAGTCCGTGGGTACAACAGTGTCAACCCGTACTATCCGTCGGTGTCTGAATGAAAAGGGACTGTATGGTAGGATACCCAGGAAGACCCCACTTCTTACCCTGAGACATAAAAAAGCCAGGCTGGAGTTTGCCAAAACTTACCTGAGAAGGCCTACAACGTTTTGGAAGAATGTTCTCTGGTCAGATGACACAAAAGTAGAGCTTTTTGGGCAAAGGCATCAACATAGAGTTTACAGGAGAAAAAAAGAGGCATTCAAAGAAAAGAACATGGTCCCTACAGTCAAACATGGCGGAGGTTCCCTGATGTTTTGGGGTTGCTTTGCTGCCTCTGACACTGGACTGCTTCACCGTGTGCATGGCATTATGAAGTCTGAAGACTACTAACAAATTTTGCAGCATAATGTAGGGCCCAGTGTGAGAAAGCAGCTGGGTCTCCCTCAGAGGTCATGGGTCTTCAAGCAGGACAATGACCCAAAATACACTTCAAAAAGCACTAGAAAATGGTTTGAGAAAAAGCACTGGAGACTTCTAAGGTGGCCAGCAATGAGTCCAGACCTGAATCCCATAGAACACCTGTGGAGAGATCTAAAAATGGCAGCTTGGAGAAGGCACCCTTCAAATATCAGGGACCAGGAGCAGTTTGTCAAAGAAGAATGGTCTAAAACTCCAGCAGAGCATTGTAAGAAACTCAGTGATGGTTACCAGAAGCGGTTGATCGCAGTTATTTTGGCTAAAGGTTGTGCAACCAAGTATTAGGCTGAGGGTGCCAATACTTTTGTCTGGCCCATTTTTGGAGTTTTGTGTGAAATTATCAGTGTTTTGCTTTTTGCTTCATTCTCTTTCGTGTTTTTTCATTGAAGACAAATTAAATGAAGATAATAATACCAAAGAATTTGTGATTGCAATCATTTTCAGGAAGAAACTGAGTATTATCTGACAGAATTGCAGGGGTGTCAATACTTTTGGCCAACACTGTAGGTTTATTAAGAAAATGTAAAATGCAAATATAAGATATTTATTTTGTGTTTTACCTTCAATGTCTTTGTTTTCAGTGATATTCAGATAGGTATCTTCAAAGGAATAATAGAAATGATGAGTATTTAAAATTTTACTTTACACAGAAAATTGCATAGCTTCCATTTATTATTAGAAATCTTCTTTTAGGTTGATAAGTTTTAGAACTCCAAAAATATGAATTTTATTTTGAAAGCATATTGGTTATTTAAAATTCCTCTTACAAGTTATCATTTTTTGTGCATTATACTACAATCTAAATTTTTTCACTGAGAATCTGACTCTTTTATGATGATTGAAATACCAAAACAAAGAAATAAAACTAGCTCTGATTAATATCGCTTCATACATGTCTTACAATAGCAAAACAACTATTTGCAGATTTATTTGAATAATCAGATCAATTAGAAAAAGATAAAAAGAAACATGAAACTGATTCAATAATCATAATGTGCTAGTTTGCCACTTGACATGCCTTGTTAAAGATGCCCCAAAATCTTTATCAACAATGCAACAATGAGCAATTAATTTGATCTAGGACCCATTTAAGTGGTCTGAATTTAAGACCGTATGAATAAATTCTGTCCTTTGTATATGTTTCCCACTTTAATGTGGCCCTGTCAGTGGTCAGATAACAGCTCTAAAAGGATTACCACAGATAAGCTGATCGTAAGCCACTATGATTACCAGATGCCAGGGGTTGCAGTGGTCTTCACTCTCTAACCCCTGTACATTGATCTGGGCTTAAACAGGGGCCACTTTTCTGGGGTTATGGAATAAACTGCTCTATAGTGATACAGGCTGGCAGGAGTGGTCAGTTAGCTGGGTCAGAACCAGTAGGGGAGAAAAAAAAAGCAAGACAGAAGAAAAGCCAATAAAATAACCCACAACAAACATGACTAAACCAGAAGTGCACAAGGCTATATCTAGCATCTTCCAGCAGTAAATTGGAAGCATATGTAGGGTGTGGTGCTGTCCAATTGCCTGAAGCAGAGAGCTGATAACTCCGGCAGAACAGCACACACACTTATAGGCTGGAAACACACTCTCCTACTTACATGCGAGTCTCTCGGACGAGACTCGGATGAGACTGGATCAGTGACCCTGAACAGTCTATCCCTCTCTGTATGGGACTGTCAGCTGCTTGTGTTTTTGTGCAGCATCATACTCCCTGTCCAGAGAGGGGGAGGCCGTTCAGGGTCACTGATCCAGTCTCATCCGAGTCTCATCCAAGAGACTCTCATGTAAGTAGCAGAGTGGCTTTCCAGCCATACTGTCAGACTGGATGGCAGTACAGATTCCAACCAAGCTAATATTAGTGGCTGGACAGAGCCTGTGCCCCCTAGATCTTCTGATTCTGACATCTTTTATCATCATTACTTCCCAAAGAATGAATTCAGGTGGCACCTGGTGACAGATACAAATCTTAAAGGAGCAGGTGCTGGTGATATTCACCTTTTTTTTTTTTACTTTTTATATAAGGCACATGCATAATTATAAATAATTCTGCTACTAGACGGCGGCACCCCCTCGCTGTACCTCACCCTGGCTGTACCCCATCCCTGGCTTTTATGTATCCCAGACTATTCCTGTGTCCCCGGCTGTACCCCTTCCCTAGCTGTCTTCCACCCCCGGCTACACCCCACCCCTCCTATTCAAATCCCTGACTCCACCCCACCCCAGGCTGTACCCCACCACCTGACCACACCCTACCCCTGGCCACACCACACCCCGCACCGTGCGCCACCCCCAACTCCACCCGGTCCTACGCCACCTCCTAGCTCTATCCACACCCCTTCTCCATCCACGCACCTCCCCTGCCACATCCCACCCCCGTGACTTCTTACCGCCAAAACCTGCTGCCCACAATGTTTTCCCTCCTCTTCACCTTCACCCCATCCTACTCCACTTCCTCCTAACCCCGAACATCCCTCCACCCACTAAGGCCATAGCGATCTCTCCATCCTTTCTACCTATCCACCTCACCCCCTCCTCCGAACTGTTCCTCCACACCCAATCCCTCTTCTCCACACACGCACGGCCCCCACACAAACTCTCCTGCTCCCACCTCCTAACCCTCTCGCTACTTCTCCTACTTGCAGGTGACATATCCTCCAACCCGGGACCCCCCCACCACATCCCTCCACTCACCTCCAATTTATGCCCATCCCCCATCACAAACTCTCGCAACCCCCACAACCTTATACCCATTCACCCAACCCCAGTCCCCCTATCTGGAGCACTCTGGAATGCCCGCTCAGTGTGTAACAAACTCTCCTACATCCATGACCTCTTCATCACCAATAAATTAAAATTCCTCGGCATCACCAAAACTTGGCTCACCCCCGCCGCGCCAGCCTCCCCTGCCGCCCTCTCCTACGGCGGACTCACGCTTTCCCACACACCACGCCCTAATAGCACCCGTGGGGGTGGTGTGGGTATACTCTTGTCCGACAGCTGCTCCTTCATCCCTACTAACACCGCCTCCCTCTGCCTCCTTTCCCTCCTTCGAACTGCACTCTGTTCGCATTTTCTCCCCCTGCAACCTCCAGTTCGCGGTCATCTACCGACCCCCGGGACCCACCGCCTCCTTCCTTGACCACTTCAACACTTGGCTTCTCCACTTCCTCTCCTCCGACATCCCCACCATCATTATGGGCGACTTCAACATCCCCATCGACACCCCCGACCCGCCTACCTCCCGACTCCTATCTCTGACCACCTCCTTCGGCCTCTCCCAATGGTCCTCCTCAGCCACTCACAAAGATGGCCACACGCTTGACCTCATCTTCTCCCACCTCTGTTCTCTCACTGACCTCTCAAACTCACCCCTCTTCCAATCTGACCACAACCTGTTGACCTTCTCCTCCCTCTTTCCCCCTACCTCACCCCCCTCTCCGAAAACTCAGTCACCCACGCAGAAACCTTAAACTCATCGATTTCAACTCACTCTCCCACTCCCTCCTCCCTCTCACGGACCTTGCCTCCTCACCCGACGTTAACACTGCCGCCACCCTCTACAACTCCACACTAACTGCGGCTCTCGACCAGGCTGCCCCCTCACACACACCAAAACCCGCACACACAGACAACCCTGGCTCACCCCTCTCACAAAAGAGCTTCGCCGAACGTCCAGGGTCGCTGAACGGAGATGGAAGAAATCCCACTCCACGGCCCACCTCACCATCTACAAGCAATCCCTCTCCAACTTCAAGGACGCACTCACTGCCGCAAAGCAAACCTACTTCTCTTCTTTAATCAACACACTGTCCCGAAACCCCAAACAACTATTCAGAACCTTCAACTCCCTTCTCCGTCCCCCAGCACCTCCTCCTTCCCCCCTCATCTCCGCCAACGTCTTCGCCACCTTCTTCAAACACAAGATTGATAAAATTAGAGAAAGCTTTGGCCCAACGTCCCCCTAACCCACCACCATTACCGCCCAACCCTCCTCGACCAAAGGAAGCTTCTCCAACGTGACTGAAGACCAGCAATCCACCCTCCTGTCACGATCTCACCTACCACCTGTGCCCTTGACCCTCTCCCTACCCATCTCATCCCAAACCTCACCACCGCCCTCATCCCTGCTCTAACCCAACTCTTCAACCTATCACTCACTGCTGGCGTCTTTCCCTCATCCTTCAAACACGCCTTGATCTCACCCATCCTCAAAAAACCCTCCCTCGACCCATCATCCGTCGCCAACTACCGCCCAATATCCCTTCTCCCTCTCGCTTTCAAACTACTCGAACAACACGTCCACTCTGAACGGTCCTCCTACCTATCCTCCCACTCCCTCTTCAACCGCCTGCAATTTGGTTTCCGACCTCATCACTCCACTGAAACAGCCCTTACTAAAGTCACCAATGACCTCCTGACCGCAAAGACGGAAAAAACACTACTCCATCCTCCTCCTCCTCGACCTATCCGCCGCCTTCGACACAGTCGACCACTCCCTCCTACTCCAAATCCTAGAATCCCTTGGTATCACTGACCTCGCCCTCTCCTGGATCTCTTCATACCTTACGGACCGCACTTTCAGCGTCACCCACTCCGACACCTCTTCCTCGTCCTACCCCCTTACTGTTGGCGTCCCCCAGGGATAGGTACTTGGACCACTACTTTTCTCCATCTACACCCTCGGCCTAGGTCAACTCATTGAGTCCCATGGTCTCCAGTACCATCTCTACGCCGACGACAACCAGATCTACCTCTCCGGGCCCGACATCACCTCCCTTCTGTCTAAAATCCCCCAATGCCTGTCCGCCATCTCATCTTTCTTCTCTGCTCGCTTCCTCAAGTTAAACATGGACAAAACAGAGTTCATCGTCTTCCCCCCCAGCCGCCCTCCCCCTCTGCCGGACCTGTCAATCCGAGTCAACGACTGCTCCCTCTCCCCAGTCCCCCACGCAAAGTGCCTCGGGGTCACCCTCGACTCCTCTCTCTCCTTCAAGCCCCACATCCAAGCCCTTGCCACCTCCTGCCGACTCCAACTCAAAAACATCTCACACATCCGCCCGTTTCTTAATCATGACCCCGCCAAAACTCTCGTCCACGCTCTCATCATCTCCCGCCTTGACTACTGCAACCTACTGCTCACCTGTCTCCCTGCCTCCTCCCTTGCACCTCTCCACTCTATCCTGAACTCAGCTGCCGTCTAATCCACCTGCCCCCTCGCTACTCCCCTATCTCCCCTCTCCGCATGGCACTTCACTGGCTCCCCACCCCCCAAAGTTCTAAATTTAAAATCCTAATCCTGACTTACAAAGCCATCCACAACTTGTCCCCCCTTACATCTCCGACATGGTCTCCCAATACCAACTTGCACGCAACCTACGCTCCTCACAAGAACTCCTCCTCTCCTCCCCCCTCATCTAATCCTCCCACAACCGCATAGAAGACTTCTCCCGCGCCTCCCCTAGATTCTGGAACTCTCTCCCCCAGCACGTCAGACACTTACCTACCCTCAAGAGCTTCAAAAAGAACCTGAAAACTCATCTATTCCAACAAGCCTACAACCTATGATGAGACCCAGCGCCGCTCCACCAAACGCTTGGCGCTCCCACCCCACCCCTCGTGTCCTCCCCCACCCCTGTAGACTGTGAGCCCTCATGGACAGGATCCTCTCCCGTCGTGTATCAGCAAGCATTGACTGCTCATATGTACCTGTCCTAGTTACCCCCACTCCTTATGTAAAGTGCCATGGAACCAATGGCGCTATATAAATAAATAATAATAATAATAATACTAGAAACAGGCAAACTAGTTTGATGCAAATCTAATATATGTCAATTTTTTGGGGGTGAACTGGTGAATTCTAACATTTTGTATTTTGCACTTCAAGAATCCCTGCTGTTATATTACACCTTATTAGTCAATGTTGTAACTACTAGGGAAGCATACTATGACCTGGAACAGGCTCCACTATAATGCCCCGAAGCATCACACATCACATCACACTACACAGCAAATCAGAAGAGACAATATTACCCAAAGCAAAAGCAGATAATACAGCAGCCTTTTTATAGTGTGCCTGAAATTAAAAGGGACATCACAGCTGACAAGATAGTCAAAGAGATAGAGAGAGAAAGGTATAAAACAGTGAAATTGTGCAGATGGTGTGTATGACTGCAATGGTGAGTGAGAAACATAAAAGAGTGTCATACATGTTTTCAAGGCAACTGGAGGCTTCTGAGTTCTTTTGATTTGTAACTTGGGAAAATATGTTAAATCTGCCAAATTTAAATTTCAAACAATTTACTCATTTCTACCTGCCACCAATTCAATTAGACAATGTATGCTATATTATAATTAAAAGCTGTAATGAAAATAAAAGGAATAAATTACCTTTTAGGGCACATTTTAATGTAGAATTAAATAGTAATGTGAGGTTACAATTAATATAAAACTAGCACAATAGCATCTAAGTTCCAAAGTAATTTCAAAGTGAAAAAAAAGATTGCTTTCTTACTTTCAGTGCTCTGTGAAGATAAGAAGAAAGGGCTTTCATAGGGAGGACTGCTACTGTATGTACACAACAAGTAACAGGTAAGTCCTAAAAGCTGTTGTTGATGCTCTCACCTATTGTCAAAAAGTAACAGCATTACATTTTCTGGGGTACAGCTGATTGTAAAAACTGACTCCTTTTGATATCCTTGTATTTTAGCATCAAAGATGAGAAGAAAGAAAAAAAAGAGTAGAAATGTTTATTTTGGTGCAATTACTAATGATTAGAGATGAGCAAATTTTCCCCAAACACATTTGGCAATTTCAAATTCAGCACAAACATTGACAATTTGGTTGGCGATTGGAAACCTAAGCAAAAAATCGTCAAATGCTGCTTTTAGAGATGAGAGAACCATTTGATGTTCCTGATCGACTCTGTTCACCAAATGTCCATATGTTCGCCAATTTTTTCAGTGAACAGATCGCTGAACTTCTGAACCCCATTCAAATCAATAGGAGATAAAATAAATGGCTTAGAAAACATTTTCAAAAGGGCTCAAAAGCTGCCAAACACTGCTCAACCTGTTTTACAGTGGAGCCCTGCTGTTTTCGCAGAGACATTAGCTTCCTAAAGTATACTTATACCAAGCTTTACTTCCACTGTCAGCATGCTTTAGGGCCCACTCATAAATGCTGCTTCCCACTTTTGATTTGTTAGGCTGGTTTCACATAGAGTTTTATTTCCTGTCTGTGGGGATCCTGTTTCTTGCAAGACCCCATGGACAGGAATGGACCGGATCGGATGTGGAAAGTTTCAACAAATGGATTCTAATAAAAAAAGGTGAAAGAGGAATGTATTGGCATTCATTTTCAAATAAAATATTTATTGATGTGATTATTTGTGTTCTTTTTGACTTGGATAGTAATATCAGCTATCTGATTGGGGCTTTGACATTACTAATCTCTGGTTTTCCTGCCAGCTGACATTACCTAGCAGGCATCAACTAAAAGTAATATTACCCTGCTTGCCAACACCTCTGGGCAGTGAGAAAGCTGGAACAAAGTGCCAAGAATAGCGCATTTAGTGGGGGCACCACTGATGGGGTGGCTGCAGCCTGTTAATTTATTCAAGATTTTAAAATCTTTTAAGATTTTAAAGATTACACAACTTTACAGCTGTTCAAGTGGGTGGATGGATGAGTGGATAGATAGATAGTTGGATGTAAAGTAGAGATAGATTCATTGATATATTGAAAGATAGACAGATGGGGATTGATAGCCAGATGGGGATTCTTTTGACAAAATCATTGGACCTATGGTAGAAAAAACAAAATCATATATAACCGTCACAAAATTTTGGGAAGCAAGGTGTGTAACTGTCCGCGCTGCTGAGTCCACATGAAACACAAGGAATGCAAGATATATCTTGTAGCAGTATTCTTCTTTATTTCCTACGCGTTTCGGTGCAGTTCCATGCACCTTCCTCAGGGATCCACAAGCCGGAGAGAAAGAGTGATGTTTAGGGCCGCGGGCTTAGATTTGTTATTTTAAAATTTTGAGAGATTAGAATATATCTCCAGCTCCTTCATCAGAAGGTTGGGGAGGGAGATTTTGGGGTTCGACACAAAAAAAAAGGTCGTCTGTATATGCAGTAATTTTATGTACAGACGATTTTACCTTCACATCAATTATGTCTAAATTCGCCGGTATATGTCTCAGCAATGGCTCAAGAGTCAGTATAAAAATCAGTGGGGATAGCAGAGTTATTGACATGCTTGACATATTACTTAGGTACAACTTCTTCCTATTCGGTGATGAATACTTCCTACAATTACATGGGACCGCCATGGGTTCACACAGTAATGACAACCCTGGAGGAGGATTTTGTCTTATGTCTCCCACCACTTCCAATATGTACAGGAGTGGTGGGGGTACATATATGACATCTTCCTCCTGTGGAAAGGTACTGAGGAAGAACTTAAAGATTCTCATGGTTACCTCAATGGTGTTGATGAGACCATCAAGTTCACACTGGTGACATCAAGGATGGAGATTCAGTTCCTTAACATGATAGTGAAAGTGGAGAATATGGGAATCATGACTTCCCTGTATAAAAAAAAAACAGACAGAAACCATTTACTGAGATTTGAGAGCCATCATCTTGGGAAAATAGTGGAATCCATTCCATTCAGCCAAATGGTTAGGATCAAATGAATTGAGAGTAGCCAAGAGGGGCAGAATTTTCAATTTATGAGTTGCAGAACAGGTTTAAAGAAAGGGGATATCATAGGAAATTACTGGAGAAACATGGCAAAAAGCTGGATAGGCTAGGCAACTTGAATTCTAAAAAAAGAGACGAGAATGTAGATAGAATTCCAATGGTGTCTTCATTTGGGGAAGAAAGTGTCAAATTGGCTAGAAGAGTGAAGAAACACTGGCCAATGTTGACGAGAGATGAGCCACCACCCTAGTGTTCGCATTCGAATTCGATTCGCTTAGTTGAATTGGGGGTGTGTTCATCAAATGTTCGTTGAACACCATCGAACACCGTCGAATACCACTGAAAACAATGGCACGCAAACACATACACATATAAAGACATAGAAAACACCTTCTAAGGTGTCCAAAAGGTGAGAAACTACTCAGAAGACACAACAAACACATGGAAAACTGACAAGTACATATAAAAATGCGAAAAGAAAAGAGCTGGATGAGTTAAAGGAGGAGGAGACACAGATATAGGCATGTCATGCCCTTCTAAGATCATGTAAAACACAGCAAAGGGGACTCCAACAAGAGTCTCCATTTTTTCAAAAAATTGGGGCACAGACACCACTTAAGTGGAATCAATTGCCTCACAGTTGCAAGCTTAACATTGTTGGTAACTGTCATGCAGCACATTCAAAAATCCAAAAGCCTTTAGTCTCCCCAGGATGACACAGGAGTAGAAAAGTCCTTGCGGATCCATGACTTGTTCATCTTGATGAACGTTAATCTGTCCACATTCTGGCTGGACAGACGCGTGCGCTTATCTGTCAGCACACCACCAGCAGCGCTGAAGACACGTTCAGAGAGAACGCTGGCTGCGGGTCACAACAGGTTCTCCAAGGCATGAGTGGTGAGCTCAGGCCATTTTTCCAGATTGGAAGCCCAAAATGAGCAATGATCCAGTTTCACAGTCATGGCATCAATATTCACTTATGGTACCTTTACACGCCGCCACAACAGGATGGATACAACCCGCTACAGGCTACAAATGTAGCTTGTCGAGCCAATATTGCCCGTAGTAGCGGCGTCTGAAGACGGGACGACACAGCCGGCTACAGATACCTCTGTATCCGTGCACTGCCCATAAACATATGGCAACATCGCCGATTGTAGCGAGCTGTATCGGCGTGTAAAGAAGCTACAGAAGGGAACTCTGGACACCCGGCGATGTAGCTGCAATGTGGCTAAGGCGTCACCCATGCTGCGTGATACCGCGCCCCTTCAGCGATCATTGGTGGAAGATGCTGCGTTACGATTGGCCCTTGCCTCACAGCCCTCCATCTTGGATGAGCTGTCCCTTCAGCACTACACATACGCGCCGTATGCACGATCAGATAGTAGTACAATTACGCGGACACACACTTGAACGTAAAATCATAAATGGCCCATGATCTACATACAGTGTGCACATCCTATCAACATGAAAACGAATAATGCGGGACACAGCGCACAAGTGTGTGTTACGTACCGCTCTGGCTTATTGCACAGCAGCTGCCGTAGAAGTGTTCCGGGTCTGGCAGTGCGCGCAGCGCGCACACAGATGCACACAATCCCATACCACATCGGAGGAGATTACCCAGTAGACAGATCAGAGCCGTGTTGTACGGACTGCACTGTGGGTCTTCTGCAGTAGGGGCCGCATAAGTGTGTCGGCCGAGTCACTGCGTGTTGGGCTACTTATAAAGGTGCGTCACCCCCACAGCGGTCGTAATGACGTCATGACGTTGGTTTCATTTTCACTCTGCCTGCAAGGTGCCAGCCCCGCCTCTGCACACACCATAGCAGTCATGGCAGCCGTGCACCGCGCCGCAACATGGGGGATGGCGGAGCTGATCATCCTCATTGATCATTGTGACCGTCGGGACTATTGGGGCCACCATCACCACCGCCACCCCAGGCTGCGCAATCGGTGCACCGTGCGGCGGATCCAGCGGGCCCTGCTCTGCCAACTGGGGGTACAGAGGACAGTAAAAGCGATCCAAAAAAAGATCGTTGACTTGAAGCACAAGGGCCCAGGTCGCATACTGGACATCCGTGCCAGGATTGCCAGGCTGCGTGGTGAGTAATTGTTGCCCCAAAACACACACCGCCACATGTGCATGTCCCACAATACACAAAAAATGATGGAAACATATGACAAGGGACAGTGTGGCCTACACAATCAAACACATCTTCACAGTGTTGTGCTCATCCAGTCAGGCCTAAAAATGTCTCACACGCACAGTCCATGCATACAACATGAGTGTATGCATCCAGCATCACCTGGTTGATGCTAAGTAAGGCTGGGGTCACACACACAGATATCTGCCCACATATTGTTTGCACATCTCTGTTTGCAGTCAAATCATGGTCACATGTTGACATTTGGAGAGAGCCTCAAAATGGAACAATGTGTCCATGCTTTCACTGCAACCAGAGATCTGTCAACAATATCTGGCCACATATCTGTGTGTGTGTGACCCCAGCCATAGCCGTCAAATACATACCCACACAAGCTCTTTGTAGGACAACAATGTGTAGGCATGATCTTATTACGTCTTTTATGTTCAAATTTCAAACTAGATGCTGAATCCTCATCAGAAGAAGGGCCCCATGCCCCACCCCCAGGTGGCCCATCAAGAACCCCACCACATCAGCCTCAAGTGGCACCCTTGTCCCCAGGGTCAACACCTTCCCCCGGGCCTCAGGAGCCAGACGTCCCGTCACCCACCGGGACAGAGGACGTGGAGGACCAGTCCGCACCTGGCAGCCCGCTGGAGTGTGACCAGCTGTCCCCATCTGCCTGGCTGCTGGAGGAACACATCAACTCCCCACAGGAGGGCGAGGAGCAGCAAGTACCTGGCGGCCCAGAGGAGTCTTTGCCCCGTAGCCCAGGACCACTGTTACCCCTGAACCACATAATGTGGCCACGGAGCCCCAGCCCGGGAGTAACACCACCTCCCACTGTCTCCAGCTCAGTGGCGAGTCCTGGGGTGACCATGTCCCCACACAGTGACTATGGTGGTAAGTGTGTTATGTTGCCACAGACACCCTGCACACTGTTGCTTCAATTTCATCTGGGGCCAAACAATTTATGTAAACAAAGTAAACCATGTTGGTTCTCCCTTTTTCCAGATGGTGAACGTGCGGGCTCATATGGATGGAGCTTGACCCCATCTCCCTCCCCGTCTGATGGTGAACTGGATTTGGAGGAACAGGGTAAGTGGATGGTTGCGGCCAGTCATGACTAACCATCAGCAGTGACGAGTGTGTACTAAAGTTTGTGTTTACTCCCAATACAGGTGCCCCTACCATGGAGGAATTCATCCAGGCCCATCAGGCATTTGTGGCCCGTTTGACCACGGCTCTACAGCGTGGCCTGCAGGACCTTGGCCGCCTGGCTCAAATGCTGGCGGACCTACACCCACACCATGGTTCACACCCATGAATTTGAGGGATGCATTGTATCCTGGCCAAACATGGCCCCACAAACAGTTGTCCTTGTTGGACCCTAAAATTTTCACACGTTGGCTTGTTGCCTTGCAAAAGTGAAAATATTGGTTTGTATTTTTTTTTGCCCCCGTTGGGCTCTTTTCTTATAGTGTCCCACATTGGGACCATCACAAGTGTGGACTGGCTAGCCCCATCTGGCCTACAATCCCTATACTGTCCCACATTGGGACCATCACAAGTGTGGACCGGCTAGCCCCATCTGGCCTACAATCCCTATACTGTCCCACATTGGGACCATCACAAGTGTGGACTGGCTAGCCCCATCTGGCCTAAGCCTTCCTTGTATGATGGCAAATGTCTGTGACACATGTATGTTTACAATAAAATGCTGTTCTAACTTTGTTATACGCTCCTTCATGTGACCTTACTAATATTTGGTGACCAAACCTCACCATAACCTAACTATGTGAGGCACATCACAACATCCCTTTGTGAATGTGCTAAGACATTCCAAATGAACCGATGGTGATCCTGCTGAGCGAGAACTGGCCCATATTGTGTGGCTTGGGGAAACCTATTATTGGCCACAATTACATTCACCCCAAAAACCCACACAATCCTTATTCTGAAATGAATACACAATTGTGTTAATAAATAAAATTTATTCCAGCCTGGAATTTAAAATAAATTACAAATAATAGAATTTAAGTGGAAAAAAAAATAAAAAAAAAACCACTAATTTTGGCCAAAAATCAATAAACAAAATATACATATAAAACGCAATTCCTGAAATTATAAAGTCCAGACTGCCAATTCTGTGCATTGGCTACTAGTGTCCAAATTACTCCTCTTCTGTCGGCTCTGACAATGCCGCATCCCCCCTCCTCTGAGGGCAGCCCCGACCTGCCCCAGAACGTCTGGTTGAACGACGATGTGTTGAGGGGGGATGGGGTGACTGTGGCGGGGCCGGTCTTCTCACGGGCCGAGATGGGGCAGCTGGTGAAAGGGGCCACAAGGTGTGTTGCATGGGGGAGGGGACGTGGCAGCCCCATTGAAGGGCCCCATCCTCGGCAGCATCAGCGGCATTGTGGAACACCCTCAGAAGGATCTTCTTCTGGAGCGGCTCCATCCCTCGCATTCTGTTGCTCATGCAGAGGGCGTCGGGGTCCATGTGGGTCCGTTGTTCATCCAACAACACGCGTCGGGCCCAGGTCGCCAGCTCCGTCTCAGGTGGTGCAGGACGTCGGCGGCGACGGATCCCGGAGCTGGGACCTGGGCCTGGACCCACATCACTCGCCGCGCCCTCCTGCTCAGCCCCAGATGTCATGGGCTGAGCATCATCAGCAACAGAATCCTCGGCAATGGAGCCGTCCTCTTCTGGGGCCTGTGGCTGGGGAAAAAATAAAAAAAAAACAACCATTAGTGGAGGCAATATCAACTGTATACATTCACAACAGGACTCTATATACCACTCCCACACACACCAAGCCCAACTACCAGAATGGAAAATGAGGAATAACACAGTAAAGCAAATAAGGTTCAAGACCCCAACACCAGTGGTTCTCCTGTACACTCACCTCGACCATTCCAGGAGCTCAGCTAAATACATAATTAGTTGTTTGTCACGTAGCCGTAATCCAATATTAGGACATGTCACCACAACACCTTGATACTGGGGGCTGTGCTGGCCAATGACACATATTGGGCACCTTCCCATTAGGACTCCTTTATGGTGAGAATCCACCCCTCACTCAATTACCTTTAACCCACTGGCAACAAAGCCAACACACATGTGAGACAGCACAATTTACTACATGGTACTATGTGGCTGTTTGAGAACAAACCACCTGCTATCTTGAAACCCTTAAATAACTAACCTAAACATACCAAGATGTTGTGGAAGAAGCAACATTGCAATACGGCTGGAAGCATAGAATAGAAAAGTCTGGTAAGTCATGGAAGGAGGGCAGATAGATTGACACCCCAAGGTGTGCCGCAGCAAGGAGGTAAATATGGCAACACATTTGGTGTGAAGGATTTATCGAAACACACATGTGAAGGAAACATTGTGGCCCACCACTGTCACACAATTACCCACCTCCTGTGGCGCAGGTGGTGATGCAGCCGGGCCTACATGGGACGCAGCAACGGGGCAGTTGGTGGTCGTTCGATGCGGGCGAACCTCGCCCAGGATGAAGGTGAACAGGGGATAGTACCATAGGGTAGGTGATGGTACCTCCTCTGCTCCAGCCCCTGAGCGACGACGCTGGTACTGAATGTGAGCCCGCATGAACGCCGACCTCATGTTTTTGATCTTAAGTGCCACCATAGGCTGGTCCCACGTCTTGCCTACCCTTGGCTCCAAGCGATTTGCCAGAGCCACAAGACTCCTGTAGGCCTCGGCCCTCGCTGCCCGATTTTTATATTCGGGCAGCGAGCTGCGCCACAAACATTCGTGCCGCTGATACTCCGTGAGAAGCTGGGATTCCAATTCCACAGTACCCGTCGGCATCTGCCGATGAAAAATTAACCAAAAAAGAAACAGTCACAACACAAGGCATACCGACATTTCAAAACTTGCCACAATCATACACATAATCATTAACTTTCTACAGTGATCATCTATGCAGCTATTTTGTGGAGTGAAACTGGCCATGAGTGTGCCATTTTCTCAATCTCAGACCGCTACTAACTCAAACACATGTATGCAGCCAATCTCAAGCACCGGATATCGGTGTCCACCTACAGATGTTTCAAACATGATTTCTGTCCCCAATGTACCTATTGCAACACACCTTGACACGGTGTGTGCGTACATACCTGTAGAGGGCAACATGTGACCTAACACGTTGTGTGCTAACTAGTACCTGGCCAGTGTCCACAATGGTAAGGGGTCACTATATCAGAAAGGCGGGCTGGGTGTGTGGCAACACTGCACATACTACATGTAATGTGCACCCAGATGATCATGTAGGTGTTCCTCCAGACGTGGAAGTCCCATTTTAACACATGTACCCAACATCCCTGGAATGTCCGCCACAATTCTACCACCCCTGAAATGTTGATGTGAAGTACCAGCCAAAGAAATAACAGCGTGCTCTTTTACCATTGCCAAAAAGCAGAAGGTGCAATACATACTTACACTATATAAGTAGAGGCACTACCTGGCTACTGGGCGACACAGAATAAGGTTCACATATTTAATATTACGTGTTCAATATTTGCATGCCGCTTCAAACATGGCCATACACACATCGCCTAAGCTGCCTGTGCCAGAACCAACTGCGTTCATTACATTTTCTTACAAACCGCTAAAGAGGCTTACCGTCAGAGCAACAGAAGTCAAACAGGACACTAGTAGCTCAATGCACATCGACGTCTGGACACGGAGCAGTGGCCATTGACCTGCCTTTATAGTCCGGGACACCAATCACAGCGGACACAATAATGCACATCCTGAAGGGGCACCTGGGTGCGGATTTGCCTTCCGCTAATTGGTGGAGATCGCTGAATCGTGATAGGTTGGCGGCCCTTTAAAAGTTGGCCATCCCGCCAAACATTACGCTTGCTGGCCAGACCCATTAGGTAAGTTTTTGTGGACACACATGGAATTGGCGCAGGGTGGGGTGCATATGTTGATGTTCTTGGAGAGCGCCGGAGACTGGTGTAGCGGCCGATATAGGGGTTTGTATTGTAGGGGACGACATATAGTGTAGTGTGTGGGTTAGGATACGGCATTTTGTGTGGGCCTTGACACTTTTGTTGAGATACATTGCTGTGTTTGTTTGCAGACAACATACAGGAGAATGGATGCATGACTGTAGACGGAACTGTGTCACTCATGTCGACTGGATCGATTTCTGCATACTGGTTGTGGCCAATGGAGACTGTGTTCAACGGGAATGGGATGACACAGGGCTTTGAGGTGTTGGGCGCCAGACATGGCATACATGTGTATTTAAAATGACACCTTCAAAAACCAATTACACCATGGGTAACCATCCGCAGTCATGTGCAATGTTGTTTGGTTCATGTAGCCTTCCTCAACCTTCCATATCGGGGTACGTCACATTCGTTATTCTTCTCATTTTTACTGTAATCAATTGACATTATGGGCTGTGTAATGGATTATGGGACCTGTTTGACCAACATTATTGGTGACACATGTCCCTTTCTAACTCACCTAGGTGCAGATGTGTGAATTTTGGGAGCTCCCATTGACGTTGATGTAGAGGAGGCCACTCTCAATCGCCGTGTGCCATGTTGTTTGGGGTGACTACTGGGTGTTTGCCGTCCTTGCTTCAGGGTTGTGTTTTGGGCCCACACAAGAGATCCCATCCTCTTGGCTATAGTGTGTAATGGAAAAGAGGTGTGGGTTGCTGAACCTGCTGACTTGCACACATTTTGGTCTATGTACTCATGTTGTGCTTTCACATCTACAGGTGCTGATATTGAGGATGCAGAATATCCATGACCGCAATGTTATCGTGGCTCTTGCGTTGGTGGAAGAGCAAATGTGGTATCAGGATCGGTATGAAAGGTTGATGAGGCGCAGACAGCGGCGGATGTGGACCCGTGATTGGCTTCTGAGGCGGGAAACCCGGGGCCACATGCAGCTGTTGCGGGAGCTGGAGCTTAACTGTCCTGATGATTACCGAAACTATCTCCGTATGCCCGAGGACTGTTTCACCTTCCTATTGGAGCGTGTTGGGCCAATGATAGCGCGTCAGGACACTATAATGCGCCCATCAGTATCAGCTGCTGAGCGGTTGGCGATCACTTTGCGGTTCCTGGCTACAGGGCAGTCCATGACATCCCTCACATACGTGTCACGTGTCTCCCTGCCCCTGCTGAGCCGCCTGATCCCTGAAACGTGTTGGGCCATCTGGAGAGCTCTGCAGCCAGCCTACATGAAAATGCCATTAACCGCTGCAGAATGGCTGGAAGTGGCCCAAGGGTTTGAAACCCGGTGGAACTTCCCCAACTGTGGCGGGCCATTGGATGGTAAGCACGTGAGGATTACCAAACCTGCCCACTCTGGCTCTTTGTATTACAATTACAAAGGGTATTGTAGTATAATCCTCATGGCTGTAGTAGATGCCAACTATGAGTTCCTCTACGTGGATGTTGGAATGCCTGGTCGCAACTCAGATGGGGGGGTGTTTGCCCTAAGCTCCTTGGCAACACTACTAGGGAATGGTGGGCTAAACTTACCCTCAAATGAGCACACGACCGAACATCTCAACTTTGCGTTTGTGGCGGATGAAGCTTTCCCACTTCAGGAACACCTACTGCGGCCATATCCCCAGAGGGCCCTTACTTCTGCGAGACGCATTTTCAACTACCGGCTATCCCGGGCCCGCCGAGTAGTTGAAAATGCGTTTGGGATAATGGCCAATAGATTCCGGATTTTTCATACACCTATACATATGAAACCGGAGTCTATTGACGCGGTAGTGGTGGCCTGCTGTGTGCTACATAACTTCCTGCGTCGTAGGGATAGGGCATCATACACGCCAGGAGGTTATGTAGATAATGCAGACGCTACAACAGGGGAGCTCCGTCCAGGGTCTTGGCGTGATGAGGCCCATGTGATTGTGCCACTCCAGCCGCAGAGCCATGGCCGCACTCGGCAGGAGGCCAGGGACAGTAGAGAAGCTTACTGCTCCTACTTCAATGGGTCTGGTGCAGTGAGCTGGCAGGACCAGGCCATATAATGTGGCTGGCTCTGGGAGTTGCTTTTTTGTGTTTTCAATGAAGGTGACAGCAGGTTAGCTGCACCCCTTTAATGTTTGGTTGACCTTTTCCATTCTCTTTGTTTTCATTATGTGCATGAGTTTTCATTATGTAGTTATTTAGTTAGTTAGTTTAGGTTATTTTGGTATTTTTTCCATGCACAGTTTGCAATGTGTGGTGATTTGCTTATCCATTGAATTTGCCTGATTAATGTCACCTGCTCTTGAATTCTACAATGTTTTTACTTTATGTATATTTTGTTTGCACAAGACAAGGTCAAGATTCATGCAATATATTAAACCTTTTTCTGTTGGATCCAACATCATCTGTGTGAGCCTGATTACTTGGTGGAGGAGGGCAATGTGATGCAGGGTTGGGTGGGGGCCTGGGATGTCATAGCCACCTATTGGCTGGGATTGTGCACACAATATGTGTGGGTAGCCATGTTTTTCTGAAAGTCTTTTGCCCAACAGTGTTTGTGGCCATTGTGCGTACATGATCCTTTATTTTGTTGTAGGCAGAGGGTCCCCTGCACACAGCACATTGATGCAGGACATATTCTTGTCAGGTGTTTGCTAATACACTGTCACACAGATCTTTGACTTGGTGCCTTGGAAGCTGATCCACTACATTCACATCTGTCAGCACATATATTAAACCCCATTCAGCCTGTATACATACACATACTTCGCCACAGTTGTCACAGATTTTTGACAGAAAACGCACATACTGTCTTTTGTAAGACGCTAATGTGTGGCACACAAACGCACCTCAGTTCAATCTGCACACGCGGCTGTCACAAGCGCTGATCGTGCGTGACACGGCAAACACTTGTACTACGCACACATAGCCCCGGACCGCTACTTTCATACACACGGGATATGTGACTGGCCACCGCTCTAGCGTGACCCATTACCATCGATTTGGATGCATTCGCCAGGCTCCGCCATGTCACAAGCGCTTATTCCGTGCCACACTCCGTTCACTAGTACGGCACGTCTCGGCCATCCGCCCTTTCCGTCGTGCCCAATCACAACTCCGTAGTGTTGGCCAATGGTTGTGGTTTGGGCGCGGCGTACAGGTCTGTGGCACGCCTATTTGTTTTACGTCCTGCCTTTGTTGCTCCCAGATCACTCTGTGGTGGCTGTGTGTAAAGCTGGTACGCTGAGCTACAGACGGCTACTTGCGACACCCGGCGATGTATGTAGCTGTAGATGTAGCGTAGCGTAGCGCACCTTGTGGCGGCGTGTATAGAGGGTGCGGTTCCCGTTGGTAACCGTTCGGCCGTGCTCGTGCACGTGAAGTTGCCGTTGGTATCCATCCTGTTGTGGCGGCGTGTAAAGGTACCATTAGAGATACTCCTGTGAGATTCACTCTATGTACCACTGGTGTTTTGTGGAAAAGCCGATCTAAGAGTGTGTAACAGGTTCTGCTTTTACTGCTGCATGCGTGCGTCCCTTTCTATGGTAGGAATTATTTTGCCAGATTTTGTCTTGTACCGGGTATCTAAGAGTGTGGCAACCCAGTAGTCAGCATTACTTCTAATTCGGGCAATCCGAGGGTCATGTTGTAGGTAGTGCAGCAAGAAGGCGCTCATGTGTCTTGCGCATCCAGGAGGACCAAGTCCTTGTTGTGTTGGTGGTGGCAAGGTGAGAATGATGCTTCCTTCCTCTGCCCTCTACCCCCAACCTCACACAACACAAATGTCATCAAGGGCTCCCTCATCTGCTGAGTCTTCCATGCCCATTGCCAGTTTGTCTTCCATTTCTTCCTGGGCTCCTGCACCTTCCTCTACAGTTTGGCTGCTTCGTTAATCCGTCTCCCTCACCCTCCCATGCCTGCCATCTTGGTGCTGCTAACCGTGAGGGCCTTGGCGATCTTGTTATCCCTTCCGCATAGGACTCCTCCTGTACTTCCTCCACCTCCTCTTGTTACACCAACTGACTCGGAATACTGTTTAGAGTATGCTACAGCATGTAGATGACCAGAATAGTCATGCTGATAATGGCATCGAAAGCGCTAAACATCTTTGTCGTCATTTCAAAACTGTGCAGAAGGGTGCATAGGTCCTTGATCTGAGACCACTCGAGCAGCGTGATCTGCCCTACTTATGGATCTTATTGGTCCAGGCTATACGTCATAACATATTGCACCAGGGCTTGGCGGTGCTGCCACAGTTGCTGCAACATGTGCAGAGTGGAATTCTTCATGTCCGCACATCGCATTTTAGGCCGAAAGACATCTGGAACGATGCAAGTCGTTGAGCTGCGGGATGCGAACGCCGGAAGTGAGCACATAGCGACCATGCCCTCTGCATAAGCCCATCTAGGCTGGGATAGTGTGTTAAAAATTGCTGGACAACCAGGTTCAAGACATGGCCATACAAGGCACGTGTGTCACATTGCCCGGTGAAGGGCCGCACTCAGGTTTGCAGCATTGTCAAACACTGCCTTTCCTGCAGGTTGAGTGGAGACACCCATTGCTGAAACTCGGATTCCAAAGCTGACCACAACTCCTCAGCTGTGTGACTCACATTTCCCAGACATTTCAAGGTAGACACCGCCTGATGGCGTTGAGCCCTGCTGCCAGCATAGTAAGGAGGTGTGCTGGATTCCTTGTGCACAGTTACTACGTGGGTGGCATTACCAGACAGGCGTTAGATGCAGGTGGAGGACCGAGACAAGGTTGAGGAGGCAGAAGCAGTGGAGGAACTGCTATGTACCAAGGATTGACGCACAACTTGTGGGAATGGCAAGAATTGTACAGCAGACCCTTCTCCAGCTCTCACGATAGTTACTCAGTGCCCAGTCACCGACATGTAACGCCCCTGTCCATGTTTGCTGGTCCAAGTGTCTGTGGTGAAATGCACCCTGTCACACACAGACTGTCTCAAGGAAGTGGTGATGTTGTCTGTGACATGCTGGTGTAGCTCAGGCATGCCCTTCTTGGAGAAGTAGTGGTGACTGGGAATCTGGTACTGGGGCACTGCAACAGACATATGTTCTCTAAAATACGCTGTTCCCAACAGGCGGAAAGGCAGCATTTCTGTAGCCAACAGCTTGCAGATGGTGAAATTCAACCGCTTAGCTTTGTCATAGCAAGGAGGAAATGGTCTTTTACTTGTCCACATCTGAGGGATGGAGGGCTGGCGGCTGGTGATACGGGGTGGAGTAGGGTGTCCCAGGCAAACTGCTGGTCTGTGAGGGTAGTGCAGACGCAGATATAATGTTGCCTTCATCCAAAGGTGGTGCTCTTGATGTTTGAGAGAGCTCAACACGAGCAGCATTTTCCACTTCAAAAACAAGTGACGACCTGGAAATCACACTGCCTGTTGCAGGTAAAGAGGTGGAAGGTCTGCGTCCAAAAGCATGTGTGACAGCTGTCCCCACAGTTACAGAGGATGAAGAGCACACGGATGCACTTTATGGGGCAGACGGTGGTTGGCCCGCCCCGCTAGCCCGCATTGTAGCACAGTGAGCTTCCCACTGCGATTTGTACTTCATATCCATGTGACGGTTCATGCATGAAGTACTCAAACTATTGAGTTTTTGTTCTCTACTCAGAGATTGGTGACAAATCTTACAGATCACATGAGTTGGGTGATCCTTGGCGATGTCAAAAAAGGCCCAGGCTAGGCAAGGCTTAGAGCCCATGCGACCTGAAGAGCCACCACGTCTTCTGCTCAGACGCAGAGTTGTTTTGGATGCTGTTGTTGACGTGCTTCCAGTATTCCGTCTCTGTCCAGGAAGGCGCAACCTAACCTCTTTGTCACTAGCATCCTCCTCCACCTCCTCTGCTGACGTCATCGATTGGCTGACTGTGGGTTGACAGTAAGTGGGATCTCCAACCTCATCATCCCCCTGTGTGTTATCACACCCCTCATCCTCAGAGACAACCTCTTCGTGCCCTGATCGAAAAGTTAAGTTGTCGGTTCAATCAGGTATCTGAGTCTCATCAGCATCTTCTCTGAGGCCGTCGACAGGGTAGGAGGTACTCGGGTACTAGGGCTGATGGCGACTTTGTTGGGGGATCATGGCTGGTCGGTCCCCGGTCCGTGCCCTGGACCCTCAATGGTAGGGATGGTGGGGCATAAGGGGATTGGTTACATGACGCCACCTGTGGTACCTGGTAAAGTGTATACCAGCGCTGCGGCCGGCCGCTGAGGTGATGGAGGTACAGGTCAGTGTAGTACAGCTCCCCACAGGTGGAGCTTTACCTCAGGGCAGCGGGGATGGATGAGGGGAGTCGTAGTAGCATCTCTGCAGTCAATGCTGTGGATGGCAGTGGTTAAACAGGCACACGCACACACAGTAGTCTTTGTTTCAGTACCTTTTATTGGTGACAGGGTAACAGGTACAGCCCAGAGAAGTAACCATGTCCCTGATGCAATTTGGGACTTTCACCTTGGAGAGTTGTGAGGCCTCCTCTGTCACTGTTTATGGTGGTTTGGGGTAAGTCCTGCCTGTAACTGAACTCACTGCTCCTTCTCCCTCTCAGGGCTTTACTCTATCACTGACAATGAGGTCCTTCTGCGGGGTCCCTATTCCTCCTTTGGCCCCTGGTCCTGTGTTCGGTCAGTTTGAGTGTCCCTTTCTATTTATCTCAGGGGGTTTTGGTCCTCCTGGTCCTTCCGGGCTTTTACTGCTGCACTGGATGCCTTGCAGTGACGAACTCCAGTGTCCGGGTGTACTAAAGTGAAACCTGGTACGTTCCCTTCTTTAATTCTCCTACTCCTCCACTGGCCTCCAACCCTCTCCCAAGGGTGCAGCACAGCTGGGTCAGTGTTCCCTGGTCCTGGGCCTGGATCTTTCCCAGTGACCAGCTCCTCACTGATGCTCTCTTCACTGCCTGACTGGAACTAACCAACTCTTCCCCTCAGGCCTAGATCTTTTAAAGGGGATCTGGCTTAAGGCAGCCAGTAGAGCTCCCCCTTCAGGTCTGGGGTTGAAGGTGTGTGCTGTGTGTACCAAGGTGTAAATCCCTCCTTGCACTGGTGGATCCTGTGGCAATCCACTGCAGGGGTGCCACACTTCCTCATTGTCTCCACCAAGAGGAGTTACAGTTTGGGAATGAGGGTCTACATTATGCTCAGAACCTTCTTCATGTGAGCCTGGATCTGACTCACAAAGCTTCTGGGCATCAGTGCAGATCATTTCCTCGTCTGGACTCACTGCAGCTTTGGAGAAGACCTCTGATTCCCAGGCTATAGTGTGACTGAACAGCTCTGCAGACACAACCATCTCTGTTACGCTATACTCAGAAGGGTGGCTGGAGACTTGGGAGCTGAGAGGAAGCAAGTGCGATTGGGGTGACACCTCAGAGGACTGGGGGGGTTGGGATGTTGAAGGTGAGGTGGAGGAGGGCTACTTGATGGAGCACTTGAGATCCATTCAAGCACCTGCTGTTTTTGTGCCTCATCTGCAATAGGTATTGACGGTCGTATCCGTAAGACGGGGATCATATCAGATTGTTCACAGAAATAAGTAGACATCTTACTTTGGCTGGAAGATGGTCTTTCTACAGCAGATGTTACTGTTGCTTTACCATCTACCCCACAGACACAAACTTTTTTGCCCTTGCCACCACGTCGATTTCCTTTCCACCAGCAACAGGCCTTTTGCCACTCATTTTGTATGTGACCAAATTGGCAACTCTGCAGTTGTTAGGGAAAAAAAATTAGGTTGGAAATCGAGCAGAGCTGAGTGGCCAAACAGTTGTACTAGGCCCAAACTATTACCTGGGCTAGGTGGAGTTAAAAATTAATCTGAACTAGACAGGCGGTGTAGTGTGTTTAACAAGTGGGTTACATACTACTGTCTAAATGACACTGCTACTAGGCCCAAACTATTACCTGGGCTAGGTGCAGTTAAAAATTAATCTGAACTAGACAGGCAGTGTAGTGTGTTTCACAAGTGGGCTACACACCACTGTCTAAATGACACTGCTACTAGGCCCAAATTATTACCTGGGCTAGGTGCAGTTAAAAATTAGTCTGAACTAGATAGGTGGTGTAGCTTGATTCACAAGTGGGCACACCACTATCTACCAGACACTGCTACTAGCCCAAAAAAATTGCCTGGACTAGCTGCAGTAAAAAATTGGCTACTGGATAGACAGGCGGCGTAGCTTACTTTACAGCTGGGCTACACTGCTAACTACCAGACACTGCTACTAGCCCAAAAAGATGGCCTGTACTAGCTGCAGTAAAAAATTGCTTCTGTATAGACAAAGGATGTAGCTTACTTTGCAGATGGGCTACACCGCTGACTACCAGACACTGCTACTAGCCCAAAAAGATTGCCTGGACTAGCTGCAGTAAAACCTGACTACTCAAGACAGGTGGTGTAGTTTTCTTCACAGCAGTTCTACACTACCTGCCCTAAAGGATTGCCTGATCTAGATTTGGCCAGATGCTGTGAAAAACAGTTGCACAGCACTAGCACACACCTGCCTTGCAAAAACTGCTAAGAACTGCTCTAACCTATCCCCCAAAAGGGCTGATAGTATAATCAGTCCCTTTTTCTATGAAATAGCCCTGAAAAGGGATGATATTTACAACTAATCCCTACTCCCTACTTGTCTGAAGTAGCCCTCAAAAGGGCTGAGATTCTAATTAGTTCCTACTCCCTAAACCTATCTGTCTATCTAACTTGAGATTTGCTCACTATCTATCTAAATAAGACTTTGTAGCGCCCACCGCAGCAGTAGCGGTGCCTGACTAACACACAACTGCAGCACTGAGGAAATGGTGGCGATGAGCAAAATGGCCGGGACTTATAGGGCAAGGACATGTGAGATACACAGCCAATGACACATGCCCTTGCTTGTGTGCAAAAAATGCACTTTGCTGTGTGTATGTGTGTGTGATTGGCTGACAGCCTGCACTGCCCACTGTATATGCAGTTAGGAGAAAAAAAAATGGAGATCGGCATTATTTCTGCAGCACTGATCTAAACCCCACCCCCACACACACTATACACTGAAACTGGATATTAACATTCATTAACAGTATTAGGGTTAGGGTTAAGCTTTTGGTGATCGAAGCGTTATCGAGCATAACCTCGAACTGCTGAATTTGAAGCAAATAATTTGAATTTGTCGAATGACTCGAACACCGCCCAAAACAGCTCGAATTTGATATTGGCGAACAATTGAAATCGAACATTGCTCATCTCTAATGTTGACCAACTGTCTACCACAGGTGGTTGAATTTCAGAGACTACCCATCTTTGCGTATCGGAGGAGCAAAAATATTAAAGATATATTGGTGCACTCTGATGTGGGTGCTATGTGACAGGAGAAGCAACTGAATTTGACTGGTAATAGGAGAAGTGGGTGCTACCCATGCCTTTCCTGTGTAAACTGCACATGTATGCTGAAGGAGGATAGGTACACACATCCATACATGGGGAAAGCATTCAAGATCTATTTTCGTAATTTACCTACTGGAGTGCCCCTGCAAGAAATGGTATATGGGGTAGACCACATTGTATATAAAAACAAGGATGAACCAACATTGGTACACAATCAGAAAAAAATGCATGGATCTCCCGGTACCTAAACACTTTACAGAGGAGAACCATCTTGAAAAGCATTTAAAGTTTAGGATTATTAACTGGTTGCCCCCATTAAGGAGAGAAGGAGATAGAATCAAAATCCTTAAGAAAAAAGAGTTGGAATAAATCCACAGGCTACACACATTGAAGCCGAAAGGGCTACTTGTTGATTTTAAAATTAATCCAGTGTTATAGATCTTAGTAGATGAGAAGTAGCTCTGAAACTTTGAGGAGGGATTGTTGTTGCATAGTGGTAAGAATATGTTTTTATTTATATTCTGATGATGTTTTCATTGTATCATTACAGGAACATCTGAAAATGAGAAAGAGAACTCACCCATCTGTAAATTTTGGTTATTGTAATATGTGTTGTTTGTTTAAATGTGCCTGCAAAGGAAAAAAGGATTGTTTCCATTTGTTTCCAGCGAGCTTTGAAGGAACAGTGATAGACTTTTTTTGCAAAAACTCTTCAATATTTAATGGATCCAAACATGTTACCCGTGTATCAAAAATAAATCCACCCCTTACCCCCCATAAAAACTATGCATTTCGGAAGATACCTTTATCAAGCTGTTATCTGGTATCTTGCAGTCTTAAGGCCACGTTACACACACAGATATCTGTTCAGATATTGGTCACAGATCTCTGGTTGCAGTGAAATCATGGACACATTGTTCCATTTTGTGGCCGTGTACAAATGTAAGAATGTGTCCATGATTTCACTGCAACCAGAGATCTGTGACCAATAGATATCTGTGTGTGTAACGCGGCCTTTAGAATAAATAGTATGTCCATTTCATGTGAAAAGGGAAACACTTCACTCCAATCATGTGCAAGTAATTAAACTATGCAGATCGGTCCACCTCCAAGATGTATTTCTCCATTAAAAAGACATGCAGCTTTAGTACAAAAGTTTTACCTGTTTTTAAAGGGATCCTGTCACCTCCAAAACGTCTCCTAAGCTAGCAAAACATGTCCCTGCAGCAGCCCATCACTAATCTCACACTTCTTTTGTCTCCTAAAAGCATCCTGTGAAAGTGCATAAAAACGTTTTCATACTTACTCATTAGTGATTATAATTAGCAGGGGCCATATTCTTTAGTCACCAGGGCGGGCTGTTTTGCAGCCTCGAGGATCCACCCTCTCTATGTCTGTGCTGCTGTGAAACTGAAACTGAAGGCAGGACTAATGATTTGCATTCTGTGAGTGATAGAGAGGGGGAAGGGCAATGCCTGCACATCACAGCAGAACACACAGAGACAGGGTGGATCCCTGGAGCTGCAAAACAGCCTGCCTTGGTGACTATGAATATAGTCACTGCTAATTATAATCACTAATGAGTGAGTATTAAAACGTTTTTATGCACTTTCACAAGATGCTTTTAGGAGACAAAATAAGTGTGAGATTAGTGTTAGGATGCTTCAGAGACATAGTTTGCTAGCTTAGGAGGCGTTTTGGAGGTGACAGGATCCCTTTAACTGCTACATATTTTTAGAGAAAAAGATTCTAAGATTGCAAAATGTTAGAAAACAGCTTGATAAAGGTATCCGCCGAAATGCTTCGTTTTTAGGGGGGTGAGGGGTGGATTTCCTTTTGATACACGTGAAACAATGATTGGATCTATTAAATATTGAATAGTTTTTGCTAAAAAAGTATTATTGTTCCTTCAATGCTCGCTGGAAACAACCCTTTTTTCCTTTGCTTGGATATAGCTGTGCTTAGCCTGGACTGGGCTACATCCGTGTTAAAGCATCTGAAACAGCTGTCAAAGTGGTGAGCTGAGATTTGTTCTTTATTCAGTTTGTTTAAATGTAGGTATGTTCTGGGGCCTTATATAGGATGGTTATTTAACACTAGCTGTGAGCCCGATGCAAATGCATCGGGATTCTAGAACGTGCATTAATTTGATTATAGTAGTTATAGCTGTTAGCCTGATGCAAATGCATCGGGTATCTAAAATATGTTTATTGTTTTTTTAAAGATTTTTAAATAATAATCGCATCATCAATAGCAATAATATAAGCCATAGCATTATTATTAGCAGTAATAGCAGTATTAATAGCATTATTAGCAGTATTATGAGCATTAATAACAGTATTAATAGCATTATTATTAGCATTAATAGCATTATTAATAGCATTATTAGCATTAATAATAGCATTAATAACATTATTAATAGCATTAATAGCATTATTATTAGCATTAATAGCATTAATAATAACATTATTAGCATTAATAATAGCATTAATAACATTATTAATAGCATTAATAGTATTATTATTAGCATTTATAGCATTAATAATAGCATTATTAGCATTAATAATAGGATTAATAGCATTATTATTTAGCATTAATTAGCAATATTAATAGCATTAATAGGATAAATATTAGCATAATAGCAAATTAATAGCATTAATAGCATTATTAATAGAGTTAATAGCATTAATTATTAGCATTAATAGCATTAATAGGATAAATATTAGCATTAATAGCATTAATAGCATTATTAATAGCATTAATAGCATTATATTATTGGCATTAATAATAGCATTATTAGCATTAATAATAGCATTAATAACATTATTAATAGCATTAATAGCATTATTATTAGCATTAATAGCATTAATAATACCATGAATAGGATAAATATTAGCATTAATAGCATTAATAGCATAATTAATAGCATTAATAGCATTATTAATAGCATTAATAGCATTATTATTAGCATTAATAGCATTAATAATACCATGAATAGGATAATATTAGCATTAATAGCAATAATAGCATAATTAATAGCATTAATAGCATTATTAATAGCATTAATAGCATTAATAGGATAAATATTAGCATTAATAGCATTATAAATAGCATTAATAGCATTATTATTAGCATTAATAGCATTAATATTAGCAGTATTAGCATTAATAATAGCATTAATAACATTATTAATAGCATTAATAGCATTATTATTAGCATTAATAGCATTAATAGCATTATTATTAGCATTAATAGCATTAATAATACCATTAATAGGATAAATATTAGCATTAATAGCATTAATAGCATAAATAATAGCATTAATAGCATTATTAATAGCATTAATAGCATTATTATTAGCATAAATAGCATTAATAATTAGCATTATTAGCATTAAGAATAGCATTAATAACATTATTAATAGCATTAATAGCATTATTATTAGCATTAATAGCATTAATAATAGCATTATTAGCATTAATAATAGCATTAATAACATTATTAATAGCATTAATAGCATTATTATGAGCATTAATAGCATTAATAATATTAATTAATAAGCATGGAATAGCATTATTAATAGCATTATATACGATTAATAGCATTATTAATAGCATTATATTATATAGCATTAATAGCATAAATAATAGAATTAATAGCATAAAAAATAGCATTAATAGCATTAGTATTAGCATAAAGAGCATTAAATAGCAATATTATTAGCATGAATAGCATTATTAATAGCATTATAACAGCATTAATAGGATAAATATTAGCATTAATAGCATTAATAGCATAATTAATAGCATTAATAGCATTATTAATAGCATTAATAGCATTATTATTAGCATTAATAGCATTAATAATAGCATTATTAGCATTAATAATAGCATTAATAACATTATTAATAGCATTAATAGCATTATTATTAGCATTAATAGCATTAATAGCATTATTATTAGCATTAATAGCATTAATAATACCATTAATAGGATAAATATTAGCATTAATAGCATTAATAGCATTATTAATAGCATTAATAGCATTATTATTAGCATAAATAGCATTAATAATAGCATTATTAGCATTAATAATAGCATTAATAACATTATTAATAGGATTAATAGCATTATTATTAGCATTAATAGCATTAATAATAGCATTATTAGCATTAATAATAGCATTAATAACATTATTATTAGCATTAATAGCATAATTATTAGCATTAATAGCATTATTATTAGCAGTAATATCATTATTATTAGCATTTTTTTTAATTATTATTTTTTATTTAATTAATTATTATTTTTTATTTATTTTTTAGGCTGAGACCCAGTTCTCTTTCAGGTCCGGTGAAAGGGCTGATATAATTAGCATATATTTAATTTTTTTATTATTATTTTTATTGAATTATTTATTATTTTTTATTTATTTTTTTATTATTTTTCAATTATTTTTTTTATTATTAAATTTATTATTTAGGCTGAGACCCAGTTCTCTTTCAGGTCCGCTGAAAGGGCTGATATAATTAGCATATATGTATTTTTTTTATTATTATTTTTATTGAATTATTTATTATTTTTAATTTATTTTTTTATTATTTTTTAATTATTTTTTTATTATTAAATTTATTATTTAGGCTGAGACCCAGTTCTCTTTCAGGTCCACTGAAAGAGCTGATATAATTAGCATATATGTATTTTTTTTTTTATTATTATTTTTATTGAATTATTTATTATTTTTAATTTATTTTTTTATTATTTTTTAATTATTTGTTAATTATTTTTTTTATTATTAAATTTATTATTTAGGCTGAGACCCAGTTCTCTTTCAGGTCCGCTGAAAGGGCTGATATAATTAGCATATATGTATTTTTTTTATTATTATTTTTATTGAATTATTTATTATTTTTAATTTATATTTTTATTATTTTTTAATTATTTTTTAATTATTTTTTTTATTATTAAATTTATTATTTAGGCTGAGACCCAGTTCTCTTTCAGGTCCGCTGAAAGGGCTGATATAATTAGCATATATTAAATTTTTTTATTATTATTTTTATTGAATTATTTATTATTTTTAATTTATTTTTTTTATTATTTTTTAATTTTTTTTTTTATTATTAAATTTATTATTTAGGCTGAGACCCAGTTCTCTTTCAGGTCCGCTGAAAGGGCTGATATAATTAGCATATATTTAATTTTTTTATTATTATTTTTATTGAATTATTTATTATTTTTTATTAATTTTTTTATTATTTTTTAATTATTTTTTAATTATTTTTTTTATTATTAAATTTATTATTTAGGCTGAGACCCAGTTCTCTTTCAGGTCCGCTGAAAGGGCTGATATAATTAGCATATATGTATTTTTTTTATTATTATTTTTATTGAATTATTTATTATTTTTAATTTATTTTTTTATTATTTTTTAATTATTTTTTAATTATTTTTTTTATTATTAAATTTATTATTTAGGCTGAGACCCAGTTCTCTTTCAGGTCCGCTGAAAGGGCTGATATAATCAGCATATATTTAATTTTTTTATTATTATTTTTATTGAATTATTTATTATTTTTTATTTATTTTTTTATTATTTTTTAATTATTTTTTAATTATTTTTTTTATTATTAAATTTATTATTTAGGCTGAGACCCAGTTCTCTTTCAGGTCCGTTTATTTTTTATTTATTTTTTTATTATTTTTTAATTATTTTTTAATTATTTTTTTTATTATTAAATTTATTTGTTCCCATTGAAATACATTAGCGGTGTGTTGGGGATTTTATGGCCGCCGACCTGGTTCTATTTGTCGGCCCTAAAATCGCGGACACACCGCTAATGCATGTCTATGGGCAGTGAGCTCGAATTCTGATTGGTCGGCGACCAATCCGAAATCGGGCTGACTGCCCATAGACATGCATTAGCGGTGTGTCCGCGATTTTAGGGCCGACAAATAGAACCAGGTGGCCGGCCATAAAATCGCCGACACACCGCTAATGTATTTCAATGGGAAATGAGGGGCTCTTCTGATTGGCTGAGGGCAGTAGACAGCAACCAATCAGAAGAGCCCCTCACATCTCATTAAGATAGAATGGCGGATTTGTCGTCCATTCTATGTTAATGATAACTGAAGAGGACGTCGGAGCTGGAAGTTGGCGGAAAGAAGACAGAAGATCCCCGGGGCCGGACGAAGAGGCGGAGATGGCGGAAAGAAGAGAGAAGACCCCCGGGGCCGGAGGAAGAGGACGCCTGGCCGGACGGAGGACTTGTGGATCAGATGACTAAGAAGGCATGTAAGTGATCGACGGGGACGTTAGGTTAGGGGACGGCGGGCTTCGGGTGTAGGGCTTTAGGTGTTAGCGACAGCGGCGGGGGAAAGCGGCGGGAGCTTAGGAGGCGGCGGGGCTTAGTGGGTAGGGGCATAGGTGCGGCGGGTCGGGGCTTAGGGTGTAGGGGTGCGGCGGACTTAGGGGGTAGGGGCATAGGTGCGGCGGGTCGGGGCTTAGGTTAGGGGTGGTGCGGCGGACTTAGGGGTAGGGGCATAGGTGCGGCGGGTCGGGGCTTAGGGTGTAGGGGTGCGGCGGACTTAGGGGGTAGGGGTTTGGTGTTAGCGACAGCGGCGGGAGCTTAGGAGGCGGCGGGGCTTAGGGGGTAGGGGGTTAGGTGCGACGGGGCTTACGGGGTAGAGGCATAGGTGCGGCGTGTCGGGGCTTGGCGGCGGGAGCTTAGGAGTGCGGCGGGGCTTAGGGGGTATGGGCTTAGGTGCGGCGGGGCTTAGAGGGTAGGGGGTTAGGTGCGACGGGGCTTACGGGGTAGGGGCATAGGTGCGGCGGGTTGGGGCTTAGGGTGTAGGGGTGCGGCGGACTTAGGGGGTAGGGGTTTAGGTGCGGCGGGTGGGGGCTTGGCAGCGGGAGCTTAGGAGGCGGCGGGGCTTAGGGCGGCAGGGGGCTGTAGTGTACAGCGGGGTGTAGGGGTGCGGCGGACTTAGGGGGTAGGGGTTTAGGTGCGGCGGGTGGGGGCTTGGCGGCGGGAGCTTAGGAGGCGGCGGGGCTTAGGGCGGCAGGGGGCTGTAGTGTACAGCGCGAGGGTATACTACAGTCCCATGGCGCTTATGGGCATGGGACTGTAGTATACTATAGCGGTGTACACTACAGTCGTATGCCCTTGGCAGGGGGCTGTAGTGTACAGCGCGATGGTATACTACAGTCCCATGGCGCTTATGGGCTTGTGACTGTAGTATACTATAGCGGTATGGGCTTAGGGCGGCAGGGGTCTGTAGTGTACAGCGCGATGGTATACTACAGTCCCATGGCGCTTATGGGCATGGGACTGTAGTATACTATAGCGGTGTACACTACAGTAGTATGGGCTTCTGTGGCTTGGTTAGCGGTGGGTGCAAGCGACTCGCAATGCCCGCTTCGCGGGCATTGCTTCGCGAGACTGCAACGACTCGCAATGCCCGCTTTGCGGGCATTGCTTCGGGGGTCGCCGTGGCCGCTAGGAGATGAAACCTGGACTCGCTAACCAAGCCACCGGAAGCAGCGCCGCTCCGACGGAAGTCAGCTACGGCAATTATATAATAGATTATTGTTATAGAAGATAGCTGAGTGCGGCATACGGTTGCCAAATAATATGGGGGTGAGGTCTATGTGGAGAGGTGCATGATGAAAAAAAGCCATATTATTGCTTTAAATGTAGATGGCAGGGCTATGGGGGTTAAAAATCTCAGCTCTGGTAACGTCACATAGAGGATAATGGCTGGTCTAACAAATAGAGTGGCTACTGTACCTCAGGGGCATAGGGCATAGGTAACTGATACCTTACATGATCTTTGTCCAGTATATGCACCATTAGTATATACCCCATTAGTTTAAAAGATATAAATATAGAGAAAGGGCAGGTTGCCCATAAGTATGATGGCACAGAGAGCAGCACGGAGCGGAGCTATAGACGTTTTGCTCGGGGATTCTTAAGATGGCCGTCGATATGAACTGTGCATGGGCGGTCCCTTTGAACCAGGAAATAGACTTCAGCAATATATCTCCGGGTGCAGAAAGATGGCTGCGGGTGAGTTACTGCACATGCCTGGCCCTGCAATCCCAGATGTAATGTATCTAGATACTTGTATGACCCTGGAAATGCGCACTTGTATCAGGAAGACGCCGACAGCGGTGTCTGTATATGATATGTTATGATGGGTGAGTTCACATATAATTTTTAGATAATATTGATGACACATGATTCAATTTTGTTAACAACTAGCTGTACTACCCGGCTACACCCAGGTTGATAAATATCTGATGTTAGCTATGACAAAATAGAATTTGAGTATGTCATATTAATGACCTGTAGGATAATAGAAGCTGAGCTGTGATTGGTTGCTATAGGCAACCTGATAAATCTCCAGCCAACAGTAAACCCTCCCCCTGGCCGGGCAGTATATATTACCTCACACATACACATAATAGACAGCTCATGTTACTGACATCTGCCTTAATTCCCTATGGCACATGTGTTGCACATTGGCTGTTTTTAATCAGATGTTTATTTTTGGAAATTAAAGATAGCACACGTATGAGGCGAGTTGTGTGAGGCGATTTGTGCACATCTGTGTCTGTCTGTGTGGTGTGTGTGTCTCTGGGGTGTGTGTGTCCCTGGGGTGTGTGCGTGTGTGTCCCTGTGGTGTGTCTTCTTGTGGGGGGGGTGTCCCTGTGGTGTGTTTCCTTGTAGGGGAGAGGGTGGTCCCTGTGGTGTGTGTCCATCCCTGTAGGGTCTATGTGTCCCTGTGGGGTGTGTATGTGTCTTTTTCCCTGTGTGTGTCCCCCTGTGGTGTGTGTGTGTGCCTGTGGGGTGAGTGCATGTGTCCCTTTAGGGTGTGTATGTGTGTGTGTCCCTGTGGTGGGGTCAGTGTGGTGTATGTCTCTGTGTTGTGTGTGTCTCTTTGTGGTGTGTGTGTTCGGGTGCATGGCAAGTATCCAATGTTGGGGCTGCACCTTAGCGACTATACACTTGCTGTTACTCTTTGTGTGCCTGTAATGTGTATACATGTCCCCGTGCGTTGTGAATATCCCATGTTGGGGCCCCACCTTAGTGACTATATGCTGGTATATGCTGTTAGTCTTTGGCGCTTTCATTAAGATCCTCTCATTCACAAATGTCAACTGGTAACTGTCACTTTCTCTGCATTATGTAGATAGGGCCAAAATTGTTTGGTGAATTGGAACACGCAGGGTTAAAATTTCGCCTCACAACATAGCCTATGACGCTCTCGAGATCCAGATGTATGACTGTGCAATATTATGTGGCTGTAGTTGCGACGGTGTAGATGCCAATCCCGGACATAAACACACACATATACACATTCAGCTTTATATATTAGATATGGTACATTTGTTTCTCTTGTAGTTTTGCTGCTTATTAATCAAATTTATATTTTTGAAGGATAATACCAGACTTGTGTGTGTTTTAGGGCGATTATGTGGCGAGGTTAGTGTATGTGTGGTGAAATGTGTGCTGAGGGTGGTATATGTGTTCAAGCACGTGGTAGTGTGTGGCGCATTTTGTGTGTGTTCATATCCCCGTGTGGTGAGTATCCTATGTCGGGGCCCCACCTTAGCCACTGTACGGTATATACTATTTGGCGCCATCGCTCTAATTCTTTAAGTCCCCCTTGTTTACATCTGGCAGCTGTCAATTTGCCTCCAACACGTTTCCTTTCACTTTTTCCCCATTATGTAGATAAGGGCAAAATTGTTTGGTGAACTGGAATGCGCAGGGTTAAAATTTCGCCTCACAACATAGCCTATGATGCTGTCGGGGTCCAGATGTGTGACTGTGCAAAATTTTGTGGCTGCAGCTGGCAGCTGTCGATTTTCCTCCAACACTTTTCTTTTAACTTTTTCCCCATTATGTAGATAGGGGCAAAATTGTTTGGTGAACTGGAACGCGCAGGGTTCAAATTTCGCCTCACAACATAGCCTATGACGCTCTAGGGGTCCAGACGTATGACTGTGCAAAATTTGTGGCTGTAGTTGCGACGGTCTAGATGCCAATCCCGGATATACATACATACACACACACATTCAGCTTTATATATTAGATTAAGTACTATGGCACTTTATAAGCACAAGGAAACTGTAAACTGTACTGATATTGCACAGTTTGTATTATGTTGTACTGTATAAACATCTGTATGTAAAAATTATGTATATATATATATATATATATATATATAATTTTATACTGAAACACTGTTTTATTTATTGATTGTAAATGATTGAGCACTATAAAACGTCTACTATTGTTACACTGAGCACCAGCTGAAAAACTCAGATGTACTGATATGCCATGGTAACATAATGACCAATAAACTTCCACTGAGCTTTTGAAAATTGGAGTGCTGCCTCTGCTTTTTTTTTTTAATATAGATAGATAGATAGATAGATAGATAGATAGATAGATAAATAGAAAAAATGTGAGCAGCGATTCTTTGTTAGCATATGCTAAGTGGGCAGACACCATCTCGACCCTAGATCACCTGTAGGTGATGAGGGTGCACATTGCAGACATGGAGCCAGCAACTCCACACGATACAAAAGAGAAAAAAAACTGCAAAAAACTCAAAATTCTTATTTTTTTTACTTCAGAAATAAAAAAAATAAGAATTTTGAGTTTTTTTTAAAAAAACAAGTTTTTAAACTTTTTTCTCATATATATATACAGCGTGTTAGCATTTGTACATCATTGGTAGTAGCTGAGTGCTGCAGAGAATTTTTTTCTAGTTGTTTGATCCAGCATCCCTGCTGGCACCAGTCCACATTATGTCTGTGAGTGCTGTGCAGTTTTTTTTTTCTGTTTTGTATCGTGTGGAGTTGTTGGCTCCATGCTGCAATTTGCACCCTCATCACCTACAGGTGGTCTAGGGTCGAGATGGTGTCTGCCCACTTAGTAGTGGGATAGGGAGGACAAGGAGGACAGGGATGTCATCGTCAGGACTCATCAGACCTGGGGTCACTTTGTCGCAGTTGATGAGCAAACAGACATTGGCCAATGTGTGTACTAAGAACCTCAGAAATAAAAAAAAATAAGAATTTTGAGTTTTTTGAAAAAAACTTACCGTATATACTCGCGTATAAGCCGAGTTTTTCAGCCCAAAAATTGGGCTGAAAAGTACCCCCCTCGGCTTATACGCGAGTCAGTGCTGTATACCGATGTATACATCGGTACATACCGATGTATACATCGGTATACAGCAGCCCCCGCATCCCCAGTAATCCAGGGCCCCCCCAGCGTCTCTCCGGTCACCTGAAAAGCAAGCTATACTTATCAGTGTCCGCTGTCCGCGCCCGCTCGCCTCTGCCCGGTCTGCCGTCTGCGATCCTCCATCTTCATGCGGCGTCTTCCGGGTTCCTGTGCTCGTCGCAGGGAATGACGTCATTCCCTGCGACGAGCACAGGAAACCGGAAGACGCCGCATGAAGATGGAGGATCGCAGACGGCAGACCGGGCAGAGGCGAGCGGGCGCGGACAGCGGACACTGATAAGTATAGCTTGCTTTTCAGGTGACCGGAGAGACGCTGGGGGGGCCCTGGATTACTGGGGCCCTGTATACTACCGCTGGGGCTGCAATCTACTACCACTGGGGCTGTATATACTACCACTGGGGCTGTATATACTACCACTGGGGCTGTATATACTACCACTGGGGCTGTATATACCACTGGGGCTGTATATACTGCCGCTGGGGCTGCAATCTACTACCACTGGGGCTGTATATACTACCACTGGGGCTGAATATACCTGTGGGGCTGCTGTATACTACACTGGGGCTGTATATACCTGTGGGGCTGCTGTATACTACCACTGGGGCTGTATATACCTGTGGGGCTGCTGTATACTACCACTGGGGCTGTATATACCTGTGGGGCTGCTGTATACTACACTGGGGCTGTATATACCTCTGGGGCTGCTGTATACTACACTGGGGCTGTATATACCTCTGGGGCTGCTGTATACTACCACTGGGGCTGTATATACCTCTGGGGATGCTGTATACTAACTACTGGAGCTGCTGCTGTATATACCACTGGGGCTGCTGCTGTATACTACCACTGGGGAGGCTGCTGTATACTACCATTGGGGGGCCTGTATACCACACTGCTGGGGGCTGTATACCTGTGCTGGAGTCCACCCTCGGCTTATACACGAGTCAATAGGTTTTCCCAGGTTTTGGGGGCAAAAGTAGGGGGGTCGGCTTATACACGGGTCGGCTTATACACGAGTATATACGGTAAGTTTTTAAACTTTATTCTCATATATATATACGACATCATTAATGCGCTGTCACACACAATGATATTGTTTACGATATCCTATGGGGCAGCGCAACTGTTAAATAGGAGAGGAAGGAGTGAGCGATGTAATAAAGCGGCAAGAATAGGAGCTTTTTGAACGATATCATTCAAAAAGCTGTCACACTGAACAATGCCGCTTCCTGAAGCAGCGTTAATTGGACGACGAACGATAGATTTGAGGTCAGGATCTCAAATTTAGGATGAACGATCCAACGATCTTTTCATCCTATATCGTTCATTTACACGCAACGACGCCCGAACGATATCTTTTCAACGATCACAAATCTGTGACATTTCAAGGATATCATTCAGGATATCCTAGCTTGTAAACCCACCATTAAGGCCACTTTACACACACAGATATCTGTGACCAACTTCTGAACAGATCTCTGGTTGCAGTGAAATCATGGACACATTGTTCCATTTTGTGGTTGTGTACAAATGGAGCAATGTATCCATGATTTCACTGCAACCAGAGATCTGTTCAGAAGTTGGTCACAGATATCTGTGTGTGAAGTGGCCTTTAGGTTTGCCTCCAATTGATTTGAACTGGGTTCAGAAGTTCGGCAAATTGCTTATGGATCTATTCAACGAACCAAACCCAAACATCAATGATTCATTAAAGAGTTATTACTATTTAAACCATTTAAAAGTCTTCGTGGTTTTTTTTTTTATATACCCTATACTGTTTTTATTCTGTACTCAAATTTTCTTCAGATTGAAAAAAATCTGAGAAAATGTTTATTGTAATTGTTGCATTTTTACTTGTTATTTTCTTTTATTTTTATTTCTAACTTGGTGATCAGTACATAAATTAGAAAATTGCTTTGAGGATTCTTGAATTTGTCTAAAATTTTACGACAAAATTAGGAATCATCTGATTTAATTTTTTGGTGTTTTTTTGTGTAAGGGCCACTTTACACACACCAACTTATCAATGTGTCCATGATTTCACTGCAACCAGTAAGTTGTTCAGAAGTTGGACAGATAAGTTGGTGTGTTTAAAGTGGCCCTTAATATAACAACATTTTAGAAATCTGTTTGTTTTGCCTCTTAACTAGGGATGGGCGAGTCTACTCGCTAGGACTCGTTACTCGACGAGTAGTAAGGGACTCGCAGGACTCGGTACTCTGCGAGTTTCCCAGCGATTACTCGCACAGTAACGAGTCCAATGCAAATCAATGGCAATCCTAGTTTTGTCAGAGACTCTGACAAAACTAGGATTGCCATTGACTTGCATTGGACTCGTTACTGTGCAAGTAATCGCAGGGAAACCCACACAGTAACGAGTCCGGCTGTCTGCTCTGTGCCGAGCTCGGGTCCTGCAGGCTGATGCAGCTCCAGGGTCCTAGAGTCCGCCTGCTCTCCCTGTGTACAGACATGAATGTCTGTGCACAGAGATGATGTAGCAGAGCTGAGATTGTTCTCAGTCTGCTCATTCCCTGTGCATAGACATCTACAGTATATCTATGCACAGGGATGTAGCAGAGAGGACATCGCGTTTTGGACTACGTCGGACAGAAGAGGATTCTTTTAATTAAAGTTGGAGTCCCTAATGGCTTTTTTCTTTATTCCTAATAAAAAAATTTCTCTGTGTTGTGTTTTTTTTAACCCTTTATTGGAGATTCTTAGTGGCCGGGTCAAACGTGACATTAAGAATCTCGGGCTTAATACCAGCTTGTATAACAAAGCTGGTATTAACCCCTTTATTACCCAGCGTGCCATCACCACCAGGGCCACTGGAAGAGCGGGGTTCAGCGCCAGAGGATGGCGCTTCAATGAACGTGCCATCTTCTGGGGCAGCTGCGGGCTGCCATTTGCAGCAGGGGGTGCCCAGGAAGCTTGGGCCTCCCTGCGTTGCAGATTCCAGCCCCCAGCTACTTAGCTGTACCTGGCTAGACATAGAAATTGCGCGGAGCCCCACGCATTTTTTTTTAATTATTTCATGAAATTCATGAAATAATTAAAAAAAGGGCTCCCCTTATTCTTGTGTCCGGCCAGGTACAAATAGGCACCTGGGGGTTTGGGGCAGCCCGTTGCTGCCTGCTGGATCTGGCTGGTTCCAGAAATACGGCGAAGCCCACGTCAAATTTTTTTCTGACAAATCCATAAAACAATGTAAATAAAAGGGATTGCATCTTTATTAACCCCTGGACCATGGGCGAGGGGTTAATAAAGATGCAGTCCCTTTTTTAGGATTGTTTTATTGATTTTTCAGAAGAAAAATGACGTGGGCTTCGTCGTATTTCTGGAACCAGCCAGATCCAGCAGGCAGCGACGGGCTGCCCCCAACCCCCAGGTGCCTATTTGTACCTGGCCGGACACAAGAATATAGGGGAGCCCTTTTTTTTATTATTTCATGAATTTCATGAAATAATAAAAAAAAATGCGTGGGGCTCCGCACAATTTCTATGTCTAGCCAGGTACAGCTAAGCAGCTGGGGGCTGGAATCCGCAGCGCAGGGATGCCCAAGCTTTCTGGGCACCCCCCGCTGCAAATTGCAGCCCGCAGCCACCCCAGAAGATGGCGCATTCATTGAAGCGCCATCCTCTGGCGCTGAACCCCGCTCTTCCAGTGGCCCTGGTGCCGGTGGCACGCTGGGTAATAAAGGGGTTAATACCAGCTTTGGTATACAAGCTGGTATTAAGCCCAAGATTCTTAATGTCAGGCCACGTTTGACCCAGCCGCTAAGAATCTCCAATAAAGGGTTAACAAAACACAACACAGAGAAAAAATTTTATTTGAAATAAAAAAAAAGCCATTAGGGACTCCATCTTTAATTAAAAATATCCTCTTCTGTCCGACGCAGTCCAAAACGCGATGTCCTCTCTGCTACATCCCCTGTGCATAGATATAGATGTCTATGCACAGGGAATGAGCAGACTGAGAACAATCTCAGCACTGCTACATCATCTCTGTGAGCAGGCGGGCTCTAGGACCCTGGAGCTGCGGCAGCCTGCACACAGAGAAGACAGCTGGACTCGGCTCGCAAAGTAACAGCAGTTACTCTGCGAGTTTCCCTGCTATCACTGGCACAGTAGCCGAGTCTAATGCAAGACAATGGCAATCCTAGTTTTGATTTGCATTGGACTCGTGCGAGTAAACGCTGGGAAACTCGCAGAGTACCGAGTCCTGTGAGTCCCTTACTACTCGCCGAGTAACGAGTCCTAGCGAGTAGATTCGCCCATCCCTAGTCACCACAGGTCCTGGAAGCACAGGACCTTGCCGGAAAGCTTAAAATAGATATTTTTATGTTTCGGACCCTTTCTTTAAGTAACTTTTACTTAAAGAAAGGGTCCGAATCATAAAAATATCTATTTTAAGCTTTCCGGCAAGGTCCTGTGCTTCCAGGACCTGTGGTGACGTCATGTTCTCGCGGAACTCTGGTCATGTGACTGGAGTTCGTGCGAGAACATGACGTCACCACAGGTCCTAGAAGCCACAGGACCTTGCCGGAGGCTTCGGTGGACCGCGGACAGGTGAGCATAGATTATTTTTTTATTTTTAACACTTTCTTTCTTCTAGGGAATGTTTATTTTGGCTCAAAATGCGGCAGATGCGGTTTTCTGACCGCATCTGCCGCATTTTCGAACCAAAATCGAACATGTTCGAAATTCGCCGAATGGGTCATTCCATGTCAAGTGAACCAATGATTATTACCTCTATATTTTTAATTCTTTTGAGATTTTGTTATTTGATAATAGCATGTCAGACAATGCAAAATGTGAAGAGAAATTTTTTTTTTTTAATTTATTTTTTTAAAAAATGATTTTCAAAGTTCGGAAAAAGTGCGAATTTTGCTGTTGCTTGCCTTTACGTTGCTCCTCATAACTAAGGCTAGGAATAAGATAGAGAGACAAAATAAACACCATTCTACTCAGAACTATACAGGCTTTCACCAGATATGTCACAAGAGGATCTTTGTTAATATTTTACCCATGTGATTGAAAGCGCAAAACTTTAAAACGCATTTCCGAAAAATCGGCGAGCTTTAAATATTTCAAAAACTGCCCATGTGTCTGATTTGCTCTTAGGCACATCTGTACCAAATTTCAAGTTGGGATCGCGATGGGATCATATTTTAAAATATTTTGCTATTAATAGCATCAATGGGTCATTCCATATCAAGTGATCTAAATATGAATATTTTTTTTTACCTGACGTCTTTAGATTTTTTTTATTTTTATTCCTTTATGAAGTACTACTTTAGTTAATTACAAATTAAAAGTTTAGAATTTTTTTCTTCATCAGTTAATTTTTTACAGATTTTTAAAGTTTAAAAAAAGGGTGAATTTTGGCCTGGTATGACTTTACATATTTTTATCTTGGGCTAGAAATAAGATAGAGAAACAAAATAAACACCATTCTACTCAGAACTGTCCAGGCTTTCACCAGATATGTCACAAGAGTATATTTGTTAATTTTAATTTTTTACCCATGCGAACGCAAACGCAACATTTTGAAACGCATTTCCGAAAAAACGTTTTAATAAAACTTTTCCAAAGCTGCCCATGTGTCTTTTATGCTCTTAGCCACATCTGTACCAAATTTCAAGTTGGGATCGTGATGGAGTCATATTTTAAAATATTTAACTATTATAGTGTCAATTCAAAAATCTTGAATTCAGATCTGTTTAACCTGTGGTCTAAAAGCGTGGGGTCTTTATTTATCAAATCCATTATTTTTAGACATTACTGTATTATTTTGATATGTTACAGCTTAGAAGCAGGAGAGGACATATAGGAAAAAGCTTTGTTAGGGCTCAACCTGAGAAAGCACAGGGATAGACAGTGAATGCAGAGCAGATGATAGGCCAGCAGCTCTGTCAATCATGTTAAGTGTCTACCCACTGCATTCAGGAAGTAAGACAGCTCGTTCAGACCTTTCATGTCCTGACATGTCTGGACATCTTCACTCCTGAACAAACAATAGTCTGTACAAAGCCATCAAGGCTGTGTACTAAAATATGGGTGAGTAAATATATTAATAGTTTAATGCTTTTATTATTAGGGCCAATACACACAGTGCTATTCTTAGGGATCATCATTCAGAAAAACAGCCCCATTGATTTCTATGGGGTTCACCACATGCAGTGTTTTTGGAAGCACTCAAGAGTGAGTAAATCACTGCTTGAACTACTTTTTAATCGCTGCAGTAAACGCAGCATTATATCATTTATGTAAAAAAAGCTGCCATTTTTTTCACTAGCGATTAAAAAAACTAACGCATATGTGATAAAACCTTGGTAGAAAAACAAGCTGCCAAAACTGCAGCGTGTATCTGCAGACAGAAAAAACTGTGCGCGCTAGCCCTAAAACTCACTTTATAGTAATACAGTTCTATCTCAAGTGTGCTGTAAATCTTTATTTTTATTACCTATCTTCCTTACTTAATATTAACTGTATTTTTCCCACACAGCAATGGCTGCTACTTCTCAAGAAACAGCATTTTATCATAGACACTGTTGCAATTCTTTGAAAAAATATGAATATGATCGGCGCTGGTGGCTGGCTACTGTACTCTCCAAAGATTGTGAAAATGAAGAAGTAGAATTGACTTGATTGCATCCTTCTGGTCCAGCGCCATCCTTTGTGTATCCAAGAAAGCCAGACATTTTAAAAGTGCACAAAAATCAGATATTAACTCAGGCGGAGCCTAACACCGTGACAGGCCGGACATACTCGTTGACACACAAGGAAATGGCGATTGCTAGTAAGCGTTTATGGACAAGATTACATTTCACCCACTAGAAGGGACAAATTGATAAAATGCCACTTTATAAACATACTATTAATTGTTTGATTAGTTCATAATTTATAGAACGATGAGTTAACTACTGTACTATTCTTATTAAACACTTCATAAATCACATGTTTAGTGATAGAATAGAAAACAAATTTATATGTATAAATAGGGGTTAACATTTTTGGTTCTTTTAATCTTGTTTAATCAAACTTGAGGATATGATCACCTTTCTTCTTTTGGTTTGTTCAATACATTCAAGTTGAAAATGCTGAGCGTTGTGTTCTGATGATTAAGATGTATTTATCCTGGCACTTATGGGATTTGTTTTTTGTGTTTCTTTTTTGTTGCATATAAATGTTTTATTCAATAAGTTGTGATAACTCATACAACCATAAAATAAAAAATATATAAATTTGACAGGTCCCAAGTTGAATCTCTGCACAAATATAACCAAGAACACAATCAGTCATTTTTTCACAATTGCCCGTCAATAGTTTGAATTTGATATAAAGAAACATAGTCTTGTAACATATCAAATGAAAGCTGTTACCGTTCTGAGTAAAATGATGCCTCTCCCACTTCATTATCTTATTTCTAGCCTGAGATAAAAAAAGTAAAGTCATACCAGGCCAAAATTCACCCTTTTATTAAACTTTAAAAATCTGTAAAAAATTAACTGATGAAGAAAAAAATTCTAAACTTTTAATTTGTAATTAACTAAAGTAGTACTTCATAAAGAAAAAGAATAAAAAAAATCTAAAGACGTCAGGTAAAAAAAAATATTCATATTTAGATCACTTGATATAGAATGACCCATTGACGCTATTAATATTAAAATATTTTAAAATATGATCCCATCGCGATCCCAACTTGAAATTTGGTACAGATGTGGCTAAAAGCATAGCAGACACATGGGCAGTTTTTGAAATATTTAAAGCGCGCTGATTTTTCGGAAATGCGTTTTAAAGTTTTGCGCTTGCGATCACATGGGTAAAATATTAACAAAGATCCTCTTGTGACATATCTGGTGAAAGCCTTCACAGTTCTGAGTAGATTGGTGTTTATTTTGTTTCTCTATCTTATTTCTAGCCCGATATATGATAGAAAATGTAAAGCCATACCAGGCCAAAATTCTGTAAAAAATTAACTAATAAAGAAAAAAATTCAAAACTTTTTTTTGTAATTAACTAAAGTTGTTCTTCATATAAAAAAAAAATAAAAAAATCTGAGGACGTCAGGGAAAAAAATATTCATTTTTGGATCACTTGACATGGAATGACCCGAATTGGAACCAAATTGTTTGAATTCGGCGAATGACTCGAATAGCGCCAAAATCGACTCGAATTTGAGATTGGCGAACTATTCGAGTCGAACATCGCTCATCTCTATTTACGTTATGGAAGCAATGTTTTACTATGTTGAAAAAATATTTTAATATTGTCCTAATTCTTCAATTGTTACCACTTTGAGCTCCTAGATTTGCTTATGAGTGATTCTGCTGAAATTCAAATTCCATAGTTTGCTCCAATTTTGCCAAGAAATTTTATTAGCAATGAAGTTATCAAATGCTTCTTATTATGCTCTGTGATTAGGTACTAGTGAGTAGTGAAAATTTCATACTCTTTATACTTGTAACGAGTAGGTTCTAATACTTGCTTATTCTTTACGAGTAGCGAGTACAATGCAAGTCAATGGGAAATGCGAGTACTATTCTACTGGAACCTACAAAGCGTTCTGGAGGCCTGAGGAAAAGACTGAAATGGATGCATGATTGTTTAAAAGCCAACATTCACTTCAGTCTTTTCCTCAGGCCCCCAGACAGCTTTGTAGGTTCCAGTAGAAAAGTACTTGCATTTCCCATTGACTTGCATTGTACTTGCTACTGGTAAGGAGTAAACTTGCCGAGTAACGAGTATCCTGAATACCATACAATTCTGCGAGTAGCTCATCCTTTTCTGTGATCTCTTTGGTTTGCAAACATAATAACCTTATGAAGAAAAACTTGCCCTATTTCTTATTTGTCCCAACAGCACAGCCCACCATTCAGTCCTTTACACAGCTCTCTCTAATACAATGCCTAATTCATATTCGGCTCCTTTGGTATCTTTACCCCAGCACCTAGCAGGACAATAATGCCAAAACAAACCTCAGCAATGACCTATTCAGTGCTTCAGGTGAAGTGGATGTAGAGTGCACAGAGGGATCACTGTTAACGGCTTGATGGAGGGCTGCAGTGGTGAGTGACAAGGTTTTTGTTTCACCTCTTAGGCTGTGTGTAACGGTCCAGAGGAGCTGCTTGTTGGACGCAGCTCCCCAGGACCTGAGTGAAGCCGCGGGTGGTCGCAGGGAGACCACAGCCGACCTGTACTTACCATGTGCTGCACGTGCGGGGTGTGGGGAGGCTTCTCCCTGCAGTCACCCGATGGCAGCTGCTTCCAACTCCGCAGCATGAAATGAACATACAGCGGAGGAGCGGAACGCCAGCAACCCGCACTGCAGCTGTCAGATCACTGCGGTCGGGTTAAGCATAGTGAGAATGGGATTTCTTGAAATCCCATCCACTATGCTTATACTGTACTATGCAGCATTTTGGACACAGCAGCAAGACGCTGCATCCAAAACGCTGTGTATACTGATTGTGTGCACGCACCCTTATTCTGAGACTACAAAAATCAGCAAATGCAGGCCATCTGCCTGAATTTTTGCTGACCTTGCTCAAAGTAAAATGTAATATATGAATCAAATTCAATTTACTGCAAACAGATTTGCTCATATCTCATGTGTCGGGCCCACTGGGACAGGGGTACTCGGTACCGGACCGGTTCTGCTGCTTGGGAAGTCACGGGTGGTCCTGGTCCAGACCATGTCCCGGGCTCGGCAATAAAAGGGGGATATTTACAGGGGATTGTCAGTCGTGACGCCACCCACTATATGCAGCCAGTGATGGGGCCGCCGCTGCTGCAGAACCTCCAGGGATGATGGAATAGCAGCTTAGATGTAATAGTTACAGTGGGAAGAACTGTGTTCCCCGGGGCAGTAAGGGTTAAGTCTATTGTGGAATGTTCAGTACACTTACTGTGCAGATGCTGCAGGGATCTCTCCTCAATGCTGGTGCTGACAGGCTGCACTGTCGCTCTGCAGGTGGAGGGCTTTCTGTAATCCTGTATGGAGAGTATCGCTTTCATGCAGAGACACAAGGTGGGCAATTTCAGGGTTCTCCGTGTTTACTCTCAGTTCTTCAGACAGTTCACAAGTCAGTTACAGTTCTTACAAAGTTCAGTACAAGTACACGGGCACGCTCTCCCTCTCCGGGTTCCCATTACTCTGCAGCCAGGTCTCTCTCTCTGTGACCCCTCACACAGTCTCTGTGTTCTTTCCGGGCTGTTTACGTTCTCTGTACACTTGGTGGGTGTCTCCGGACAGTATGGCAGTGATTCGGGCCCCTGTGGGTCCTCCTGTTTGTCACTGAGCTGCCTGTCCTTTGTGGTAGGGACCCTAACGTGTATCTGTGGTCCCCCGTAGTGTTGTTTGGGGATTCCGGGTAAACTACGGTCCCCTCTAGAGCCGACACTCTACTCAGCCCAGCCTCCAGCAGTCCTCAAGTGTGATGCTCTACCAGGCTCTTTCTCTCTGTGTCTCTCGGTATCATAAGAGGCTACTCTGCCTGCAGTCGGTAGCTTCAGCTGTTTCTCTAGGACCCGGGTATCACCGTCCCTCTCTCTCTCCTCACACTCCTGGTGGTATTGGCTTCGGACGTGCTTTCTCTCTCCTCCGGCTCACCCTGGCTCGGTACAGATTCTGCGCTCCTACACCGTACACTCTCAGGACATGGGAGTCTTTCTGTCTGCTCAGCTTCACTCAGCCTTCTGCTGTTCTCTGGCCTGTGCTCCTCAGCTTCTGGTCTTTACAGCTCGGCACCCTGGGCCTACTGAACTCCTTCCTCCTCCCCCTTCCTATTTCTACTGTCAAGTCACCTGACTACGTGTGTGCCCAACCCACTCCCCTAAATCCACTACCCCTCAATTGCCTAGATTATCCAATCTTAGGGCTGGATGCTGCCATCTACTGTACGTGGGTTGTGTGGGCTGTGAGGGTGTTGTTGTGCAACAATTGTCCTACCTGCCTGGCTGCAGTTCCCTTTTGTGGCCTCCTGGACGCAGGGGCGCCACACATGCTCTCCTCTGAAGAGGGAATGAACCCTTGTCATTTGATAAGGTATTACACTGAGCAGCTGTGCATCATTTTTTAGATGAACAACATATATATGTATACACATTAAGCATTACCCCCAATTAAATTAATAGGCTTTATTTACCTATCTTCCTAAGGGGCCTTTCACACTTGCAGTTTTTTTTCTGATTTGGAAGATCAGGAAAAACCCGATTCTTACAGTATTTTGCCCATTCACTTTAATTTGGTCAGGTAGAATCTTGTTGCTTCATGTTTTCCCCTGAAATCATTAAAGAGAATGGGCAAAAAAAATGAATCCTGTAAGAAACAGGTGTTTTCCGGATCTTCCAAATCAGGAAAAAAACGCAAGTGTGAAAGGCCCCTAAGTAAGGTATTCCATTGCCTTCATCAGGTTTTTTGACTTTTAATTATACAACCTCAGGGAACTTGTATAATGAATTTGTGTCCAGAACTGAGTTAATAATTACAAATGAAGTTTTGTGATAATATTGCTTTTGTAAAGCAGTTATATTACATTCTTGCCCCACAATTTGATGACTTCTATAATGCATGGCACTATCCTGCTGGCTTCTGAAGTAGCTAATTGACATTGTATGCGTTAATTTGTCTATGATCTACAAGTACACTCAGCTATTCTCTTGAAGTGGCTGCTTCAGTTTTGCTCCCTATAAGACATATGGTGCATTGAAATTCTAAGCACCCACGTGAAATCACAGTTGTCAAAATGACTTGTAATTTATGAACATATATCATATGCTGCAATATTTTACATTAAATGATGGTATGAATCCCATGTTGAACAATAATCATTAATAATAGTGTTTACAGAGCTAAATGTAATGTATTTATAACAATGGACTACTTTATTCACCAGTAGAGATGAGCAAATCCATGGATGTTTGGGTGCACTAGGTTCGGCCAGACTTTAATTAAAAGTTCAGTTCTATACCAAGCTTCACAATGACTTTGAACCCTATATAAGTCAATGGAAGCACAAATTTTGGTTCTCTAAAATGGTAGTAATAAGGGCTAGGGGGCTGCAAAAGGAAGCACATTTGGGAGAAAGTGCAGGACTATTGCCCTACAAACAAACGTGGATTGGGAATAGATTAAAAAAAAAAGACATGCCCCCCATTTTTGATTGTTGTCGACTGCTGTCCTAAGTTATCTGATTTACCTTGCAAGTTATCAAAAATAGATGTGACAACATCGTTTTTAAAAAGTATTTATTAAAATAATTTAAAAAAAACACAGTGTGGTTCCCACCTTATTTTAGATAACCAGCCAATGTAAAGCAGACAGCTGATGACTGATATTATCAGGCTGGGAGAGTCTGTGGTTGTTTGGCTCTTCCCAGCCTAACTATACCTATATTACTGATTTGCCCTAGTGTAGTCACAATTCGTGTAATAGTTTTGGGGTTGATGTCAGCTGTAAATTAACAGCTGGTATCAAGTACACAGGTTGATAATATTGAGGCATCTATCAGAAACCTCATTGGTAACCCAGTAAGTCTACAATTAGAAAACACACACACTGGAAAAATAGCATATTTAAATAAAGACTTGTCCATACTCCCTTATTCCAAAATTATTATTAAAAAAAATCCTCTAAATTCCAACATACTCCAATGGTACTGTGCCCATTGGTCACTAGAGGTCAGTGGTAAGCACAGAATTTCTCATCAGTTTTCAGAATATGATGCTCCAAAAGCAAATTAATTTTTGTAAATAATTGTTTCTGGTGTGTAAAACCAAAGCATAAAAAAGATATACAATAAACTTATTATTATAAGACTATTGTGATGCTAGTCACTACATGGACAAGAAGAATAGTTAAATATTCAGGAGGTCACATCAAGAAAAAGGGATAAATCAGAGGCATAGTTAAGTCATGGTCTGAGGTCAATTACCAGAGAGGAGAGGATCAGAACAGAAGGACAAGACAAAAGAATGGTCAAACACAGGAAAGGTCAGGCATAATTCTCAGTGAATAGATTCAAGAGACCAAAGTAGCACCACAGAGCAGAAACTGAGACTGGTAATGCTCTGGGAAAAACAGCAGAGCTAAAAGGCTAAGCAATTACAGGAGAAAGGAGCACCTGAAAAATCTCAGCACAGCCTAGAAAGAGATTGGGTGATTTAGCTGTCAATCAGAACACCAAAAGGCTAACATACCCCAGTTCCACATAGGATGACTAAACTGTCAATCACCCAGCGCAGCACACCTTGAATGCAAGGAAACATGACCATTATAAGACAAACTTTTTCCACCAAAATTTTAGAGGAAAGTGGGGGTGCGTCTTATAGTCTGGATATACCTGGCTGTCACTATGGTGAGGCGAGAGCGGCGTGGGGTCACAGGAGGCAAGAACAGAGTCACAGGAATCAGGAGCCAGTGCTGGAGTGAACATGTGTGCCCACTGTTAAAAGAGATTGAATATTCACTGCTCCCCATGCACATAGTCTCCCGGCTATCTCTCTAGCCTGAAGGCGGCATTGAGAGTGGGAGGGATTATGGGCATTGGAAACACTGAATTATGCATTATGTTTTTGCGGTCTGACTGTCTTAAAAAAAATGGCTGAAGGTACCGTTACACGCCGCTACAGAAGGTTAGAAACAACCGGGTGCTTCACGTGCACGAGCATGTACCAACGGTTGCAAACGGTACCCGATACCTCCCTTACACGCCGCTACAAGGTGCTCTACAAAAGGTTGAATCCATCTCTGGATGCACCGCCGGGTGCCTCAAGTTACCTTCTGTAGAGCACTGTCCCTCATTTACACGCCGCGACAGAAGGTAATATGGGAGGACCTGGTGCAGCAGGGACAACACATAGGCGTGCCAGAGTTGTGGATTACGAGACGCTCGTACGATGATTGGACAAAGCTTAGCATCATGAATGGCCAGCCAGCGCAGGAAGGCTGGCTGATACATGACGCTATAGCAAATGTGTAGTGTGACTGGTCAGCTCCTTAAATATGCCGCCCTATGCAGCGACAACCAATCGCAACGCAGGAGCTTCGACCAATGACCGCTGAAGGGGGGTGGTTTCCCGGAGGCTGTGTCACGCCCTAGGGAGTTAACTAGGTGGCGAAAAAACCTTACCGTACCGTATTTAGACGCCGTTACCATCGGGTTGAAATCAACCTGTTTTAGAGCACTGCTCTGAAACAGGTGCTGAAAGTGACGGCTGGCAACAACCTACTTTACACTCCGCTACCTCGGGTTGATTTGACGGTGCAAGATACATTTGTCTCCGTAACCCGGTTGTTTTCAACCTTCTGTAGCGGCATGTAAAGGTACCATTAGGGAGTTGGGCATGTGCAGAAAGCAATTATACACAGGATGGCTCCTTGATGGGGGCTATATATGACAGGATGAGGCCATATATACCAGGATGAGGGCCATATATACCAGGATGGGGCCATATATACCAGAATGGGGCAATATATTCCATGATGACCACAGGATGAGTGTCCTATGTATCAGAAGGAAGCCATATTTACAAGGATGGGGCCAAGATGAGAGCCATTTGTACAAGGATGAGGGCCGTATCTACCAGGATCGGACAAGGATAGTGTACAAATATGCCAGGATGGAGGACATATCTGGAATGGGACAAGGAAGCATTATTACGGATAGGGGGTATTAGTACAGAATTGGGGGACATCACCCCATAACAATGTAAGAAGAAGATCCCCATTCCCAATGACAGTGAACCATGACCACATTTTTTGTTTCAAATTTTTTTCTAACTTTCCTCCTCGAAACCCTAGGTACATGTCATGGTTCGGTCTATATTATAGTCCGAAAAATACAAGAAATGCAGTATTGCTGTAATCGTACTAACCCGAAGAATAAATTAGTATATATATATATATATATATATATATATATATATATACTAGCTGTAGTACCCGGCTACGCCCGGGTTAATAAATAAATGCTGTTAGCTATAACAAAATAGAATTTGAATATGTCATATTAATGACCTGTAGGAAAATAGAAGCTGAGCTGTGATTGATTGCTATAGGCAGCCTAATAAATCTCCAGCCAACAGTAAACCCTCCCCCTGGCCGGGCAGTATATGTTACCTCACACATACACATAATAGACAGCTCATGTGACTGACATCTGCCTTAATTCCCTATATGGCACATGTGTTGCACATTGGCTGTTTTTAATCAGATGTTTATGTTTGGAAAATAAAGATAGCACACGTATGAGGCGAGTTGTGTGAGGTGATTTGAGCACATCTGTGTCTGTCTGTGTGGTGTGTGTGTCCCTGGGGTGTGTATGTGTGTGTCCCTGTGGGGGGTCTATGTGGTGTGTGTCTCTGTTGTGTGTGTCTCTTTGTGGTGTGTGTGTGCGTGTCCCTGTGTGGTGAGTGCATGTGCCCCTATAGGGTGTGTATGTGTGTGTCCCTGTGGGGGATGTCTTTGTGGTGTGTGTCTCTGTTGTGTGTGTCTCTTTGTGGGGTGTGTGTGTGTGTCTGTTGGGGGGTGTCTGTGTGGGGTGTGTGTGTCTCTGTGTTGTGTGTGTCTCTTTGTGGTGTGTGTGTGTCCCTGAGGGGTGAGTGCATGTGTCCCTATAGAGTGTGTATGTGTGTGTGTCCCCGTGGGGGAATCTGTGTGGTGTGTGTGTGTCTCTTTGTGGTGTGTGTGTCTCTGTGGGGTGAGTGCATGTGTCCCTATAGGGTGGCTATGTGTGTGTCCCCCCTTGGGGGTGTGTGTGTGTCTCTGTGTTGTGTGTGTCTCTTTGTGGTGTGTGTGTGTGTTTGTTCGGGTGCGTGGTGAGTATCCAATGTTGCGGCTGCACTTTAGCGACTATACACTTGCTGTTACTCTTTGTGTGCGTGTGGTGTGCATACATGTCCCCGTGCATGGTGAATATCTCATGTTGGGGCCCCACCTTAGTGACTATATGCTGGTATGTGCTGTTAGTCTTTGGCGCTGTCATTAAGCCCCTCTCATTCACAACTGTCAACTGGTAACTGTCACTTTTTCCCCATTATGTAGATAGGGGCAATATTGTTTGGTGAATTGGAATGCGTGGGGTTAAAATTTTGCCTCACAACATAGCCTATGACGCTCCCGGGGTCCAGACGTGTGACTGTGCAAAATTTTGTCTCTATAGCTGACAGCTGTCGATTTTCCTCCAACACTTTTCCATTGACTTTTTCCCCATTATGTAGATAGGGGCAAAATTGTTTGGTGGACTGAAACGCGCAGGGTTAAAATTTTGCCTCACAACATAGCCTATGACGCTCCCGGGGTCCAGACGTGTGACTGTGCAAAATTTTGAGGCTGTAGTTGCGACGGTGTAGATGCCAATCCCGGATATACACACACACATACACACACACACACACATACAGACATTCAGCTTTATATATTAGATATATTACTGTGTTAATTTTTCACCTGAAAAATCTGAATAAAAAGCAACCAAGATATGATATTTGATATTTGTCCTAAAATGGTACTCAAAAATCTCCTCCTTGTCACAGAAGAATATGCCAATGAAAAAGCTATTTATTATGAAAACTATTTTTCACTTTATGACAACAGCAAAACAAACAGAATATATAAATCTGGCATTGCTATATTCATACTGACTAGGAATAAGTGAACTCAAACTGTAAAGTTCGGGGTTCATACTGAACCAGTGCTGAACACTAAACACAGACTTTTAAGTGTACATCTAGGTCCTGTTCAGATTTGTCATCCAAATAAAGCTTGTTGAAAGGCTGCAAAGCAGTCAATCAGAAAGCATTACTGGTGTGGGCAGTTCCGGCCCCATCACAGAAACGTCAGGTATTGGCATGGCTGTGATTGGTCAAAAACAGTGTGGCGTTTCCCCCATTTTTGCTCACCAACCAAGGTAAAGCAGACTGCTGGTGGCTGGCATTATCAGGATGGGAAGGGCCATGGTTATTTGGTCCATCTCAGAATAAATACATTAGTCTACAGTCCACGGCAAGCGCATTGTTGACATCAGTAACCTGACATCACTGCTCTCGCATGGTATCGCGGCCATGGAAGGCATTGTTAGACCTGAAAATTATCATGAGTTGTGATGTCATGCAAGTTTACTGACATCGGTGTCCATGGGAAAATCCAAGCCTCCCACTGTCCCACAGTAACCTATGGACCCTCGTTCTGAGCACTTTCTCAGAACAAGACTTAATTAGAATTGATGGACATTATCTATTGAATTATCCTCAGACCTTTCAGATACTTTTTTATTTAATACATTGGTGAACGAGGCATGTGCGTGAGTCTTAATTCAAATAAAGTATTTTTTCCTGTGTGTTTTTTTAACAATTCACTTTTCATGTTTGAAATGGGGAATGTCTGATAGACCTCTATCCACTACAAACCTCTCGGCTTGATGTCAACTAACAATTCACAGCTGATATCAATCATATTAACTTTTACCCCAATTTCCACTGTACCAGTGAAGTCAGAAAAAAAGTCAGGTAAAGGGCCAGACTTGACGTATCTACCTGATGTGCCATTTCTTAGTAGGTTTAGGCTGTTATTTTTAAGTTGGGAAGAGCCAAATAGTCATGGATAGTGATGAGTATGTTATAATGCTCACATATTCATCCGAATAGCGAGTCTAATGTTAGTCAATTAGAAGAAGAAAGGAGCGGGGAGCGCACATAGAATAGTTACCGTGAGGACACCAGAGTTTTTATCAATGAGTGCACTCACCTCATCCAGTTGTGTGACACACAACAAGTTTAAAAGATGTGGTCGCTGCAGATCCCGCAGGGAAGAGATACAAAAATTCAGGAAGGAATTGGGATTTACTCTGCGCTGACCAGAAGGGCTTGCTGGAAAAGCATTTTATTTAGCACACACTACACACAATGAAACACTTGGCCTACGCGTTTCATGATCCACTGATCACTTCATCATATGCCCTGATGAAGTGTTCAGTGGATCACGAAACGCGTAGGCCAAGTGTTTAATTGTGTGTAGGGTGTGCTAAATAAAATGCTTTTCCAGCAAGCCATTCTGGTCAGCGCGGAGTAAATACCAGTTTCCTTCCTGAATTTTTGCATGTTAGTCAACTAGTAATAGGCTCCGCCCACACACTTAGGCTATAAAATGAGTCTTTCTGGGACAGGGCAGGAGGATGGGCTTTTTTATGATTTCAATGCCTAAAACACCTTGCTGTACCATCCTTAGGGACCCTAACATTCAATCTGCTCTCACTAGGATTGCCTGCTCACTTTGTGTACTGAAGGGAGCTGCCAATCTGTGTCAGATTGATAATGAGCAACACATCACTCACGAGCACCAGCGTTACTCTCTGAGTAATGAGTATCATGAATACTGTACTATCCATGCGAGTAGCGAATAGTAACGATGACACTTGCTCATTACTAGTCATGGAGTACTTCCCACGGTGGTGATACCAGCCCCAAGCAGTCCACTTTACCTTGGTTGGTTATTATAAATGAGGGGTACCCCATGCCTTTTTTTTATTTATTTTAATTATTTATTTAAGTCATTTATAAACATTGTGGGATCCCCTGTATTTTTTATTACCGAACATGATAAAACAGACTGATGAGGGTTTTATCTACCACTTTTACATCACTTTGTTATCAAAAATAGGTGGCCACTCATATAATTTTTTTTTTAATTACTTCTTTCTTTTTACACTTACACAAATGACTAACTGCAAACAATCACAGATGCCAGCAAAGAGGGAGGGTATTAGGGTGCGTGCTTATCTTTCCGACTGCAACCATGCAGAGGGTGAATGATGGAAGCAGCGAATATTCATGTAGTTTCATCAGCCGGCCAAAAAAAGTTTGACCACTGTCTTATCATCAGGGAACACATTATGTATTATTGTCTTGATTTTACCTCCATTTTGCTTCCTATTGCAGTCTCCTAGTCCTTACTATGACCATTTTACAGCCATTTTTCAGCACAGAAATTTTGGCCCCTATTTACTTGTATGGGGTTCATTGTCTGTAGTCAAGTTCAGTTTAAATCTGTTTTCTGATCAGAACATTTTTTTAAAGTCCAGCCAAACCCAGCGAAATTGAGCATGCACAGATTTGCTCATCTCTAGTACTGACCCAAATAATAAAGCCTACTTATCACCCAAAGAATAAAGCCAGATTATCCCTTATACCACAAGGTGAACTCCATTTCTGTACTGCTGTTTATTTGTTCACTAGTAAAAAAGGCCCGATGCTATCGCATCGGGTGTGCGGTGACATCAAGCTGGGGGTGGGCTGTTTGGCACTGGGGGCAGCAGCTGTCCCTTCACCCTATGCTGTCTGTCCCCTGCGTGGTGATTTTTGCCCGTCGGTCTCTGCCTCCCTCCTCTGTGCTTTGTCTATGGTGGCGGCAGAGGATGGTGGCATGAGGAACTGGCGCAGTTCCTTGTTCAGCCTGGTGCAGGATGAGTGAGGTGAGCGAGGTGAGTGCGGTGAGCCGGCTGCAGGTTGAGTGGGTTGAGTGTGGGCTGAGTTGAGTGAGTGCAGGTGGAGCAGGTAGGGTGAGTGAGTAGAGGGTGTGTGCGTGCAGGTTGAGTGCAGGCTGAGTGAGTATGGAGTAACCGTGGTGTAGGCTGATTGAGTACGGGGCTGGGTGAGTGAGGGCTGGGTAAGTGCTTGGTAACCATAGTGTAGGCTGAGTGAGTGCGGGGCAGGATGAGTGCAGAGGTGAATGAGTGCTGGGGCAGAATGCACGAAGATTGAGTGGTGGGGCAGAGTGCAAGTATAGTGAGCATGGGGCACAGTGAGTGCAGGGTGAGTGGGCAGAGTAAGTGGGGGCAGAGTGAGTCGTGAGGCAGAGTGAATGTGGGGATGAGTGAGGGGGTAGAGTGAGTGATGGGGCAGAGTGAGTAAGGGGGCAGAGTAAGTGAGGGGGAAGAGTGAGTGAGGGGGCAGAGTGAGTGAGGGGGCAGAGTGAATGTGGGTTTAGTGAGTACAGGGCAGAGTGAGTGCAGGGTGAGTGAGTGCAGGGTCGTGAGTCGTCAGGCTGTGGGATGAATGGGTGATCTGTGGGGTGAGTGTGGAGTGAGGTGGGCAAGTTGGTTCTGAGCAGGGGTGAGTGGGTGTTGAGCAGGGTGAGGGTGCCCTGAGTGAAGGTGCATGTGCACTGAACGGGGGTGAGTGTGTGCTCAGTAGGTTTGTGTGCTAAGCGGCGTGAGTGCGAGTGGGTGCTGAGCAGGGTGAGTGTGTACAGAGTGAGGGCATCAGCAGGGGCAGTGTGGGGAGTGAGGGCATGTGGGGGGGTAAGAGGGGGGAGGAGGGGAAGTGTGGGGTGAGTGGGGGCTGAGCAGGGACAGTGTGGGGTGAGTGGGGGGGTGAGCAGGGGCAGTGTGGGTGATTGGTGCAATGTGGGGGGGTCAGAGGGGTAAGGAGGGGCAGTGTGGGTGAGTGGGGGTTAAGCAGGAGCAGTGGGGGTGAGTGGGGGCATGTGGGGGAGGTGAGAGGGGTAAGCAGGGACAGAGTGGGAGCATGAGCAGGGGCAGTGTGGGGAGTGAAGGCATGTGGGGGTAAGAGGGGTGAGCAGGGGCAGTGCGGGTGAGTGGGGGGGTAAGCAGGGGCAGTGTGGGTGAGTGGGGGCAGTGTGGGTGAGTAAGGGGGTAAGCAGGGGCAGTGTGGGTGGATGGGGTGGCCTATGCAAGGGCAGTGTGAGTGAGTGGGGGCAGTGTGGGTGAGTAGGAGGTAAGCAGGGGCAGTGTGGGGAGTGAGTGAGGGCATAGGGGGGGTAAGAGGGGTGAGCAGGGGCAGTGTGTGTGAGTGGGGGGTAATCAGGGGCAGTGTGGGTGATTGGGGGGTATGCAGGGGCAGTATGGGTGAGTAGGGGAGGTGAGCAGGGGCAGTGTGGGTGATTGGGGCCATGTGGGGGGGTGAGAGGGGTAAGGAGGGGCAGTGTGGGTGAGCGTGGGTAAGCAGGAGCAGTGTGGGTGAGTGGGGGCAGTGTGTGTGAGTAGGGAGGTAAGCAGGGGCAGTGTGGGTAGTGAGGGCATACGGGGGTAAGAGGGGTGAGCAGGGGCAGTGTGGGGGTAAGCAGGAGCAGTGTGGTTGAGTGGTGTGGGTAAGCAGGAGCAGTGTGGGTGAGTGGGGGCATGTGGGAGAGGTGAGAGGGGTAAGCAGGGACAGAGTGGGGGCATGAGCAGGGGCAGTGTGGGGAGTGAGGGCATGTGGGGGGGTAAGAGGGGTGAGCTGGGGCAGTGTGGGTGAGTGGGGGCGGTAAGCAGGGGCAGTGTGGGTGAGTGGGGGCAGTGTGGATGAGTGGGGTGGGCTATGCAGGGGCAGTGTGGGTGAGTGGGGGCAGTGTGGGTGAGTAGGGGGTAAGCAGGGGCAGTGTGGGAAGTGAGTGAGGGCATATCAGGGGTAAGAGGGGTGAGCAGGGGCAGTGTGGGTGAGTGGGGGGTAAGCAGGGGCAGTGTGGGTGATTGGGGGGCTATGCAGGGGCAGTATGGCTGAGTGGGGGCAGTGTGGGTGAACAGGGGGTAAGCAGGGGCAGTGTGGGGAGTCAGTGAGGGCATATGGGGGGTAAGAGGGGTGAGCAGGGGCAGTGTAGGTGATTGGGCGGGGGTAAGCAGGGGCAGTGTGGGTGAGTGGGGGCAGTGTGGGTGAGTAGGGGGTAAGCAGGGGCAATGTGGGGAGTAAGAACATACGGGGCGTAAGAGGGGTGAGGAGGGGGAGTGTGGGGGTAAGCAGGTGCAGTGTGGTTGAGTGGGGGGTAAGCAGGGGCAGTGTGGTAAAGTGGGGGAATAATCAGGGGCTTGAGGAGGGCAGTAGGGGGTGATTAGCAGTAGGGTGCATGGTGCAGCTCAGGGCCGCATTTTTGTCCTTGCAGCATGAAGGCAGAAAAAAGAATGGGCGAGCGAGATGGAGTTTACATAAGGGCGTGATAATGGGCGTGACTGAGAGCCACTGACCTTATGTGGTGGGAGTGTCCTCGGTCACACCAAATATGACGAGCTTTGTTAACTCCACCCCCCGCTGTCATGGAATGTCGGGGTGAGCGGCGAGGGAGCGGGAGGATGTGTCAAGAGGGAGCAGGTGAGCGGCGGGGGAGCAGGAGGATGTAGCGGGGGAGCGGGTGAGCGGCGGGCAGTGCGTGGAGAGGGCAGTGGTTGGGGGGAGGGGGTTTGTGGTGTCCGGCGCCATCATTTTTGCGCTTCTGGCCAGTGTCGGCTGCTCGCGATGGTGGCACAGTGACCGAAAGAGCAAAACTGGTGATTATGTATATAGATTCTATCTCTCAAAAATCATAATAAGGCTCAGTTCAGTTATCCTGCATTGTCCTATTAGTTCTTGTGTTGGGTATTCCATGTAAATTCAAAATGTTGGGATTTAGACAAAACCCCTGATGGACCCACTTCTATTAGTAGCAGATGGAGACACTTTGGACTCCGTTTGGTGTCTGTTGCAGTGGTGTCTCATCATTGTAGGCATCTTTTTAGCTAACAAGTGTGGTTAATTAAAGCTCTGTGCACACCTAAAAATATGGATACTACCACAACAGATGTCAAATCAATTCCAAAGATTCTCCATCAGCCTTATTATAGTGAATGGTTTGGTCGGGGGCTTCATCTGAATAACATTTTTAGGAGGTTTATACAGAAACTGACCTAAGTAGTCAACGTAGAAAACAAAAATATAATTCTAGCCTTATACTGAAAGCAATCAAAAATTGTATGTTCTACAAAATTGTATTCATAAAAACCTTAACTTATGCTCTGCAAAACAAACCCCCACTCAGGTTTGTCATCTATCACTGGTAATATAGGAGGTTCTCAAGTTACTGGAAAAATAAAAACTGTGGAAAAAACGTCAAATATTTTACCTATACAAATAATATCCCATGAAACCTGCATTCTCAAATCCAAATGTTTCCTGTTCCTCTGAGCCCAACAGTGTGCTAACCTACAGTAAGCTGCCACATGTTTGGCATTTTTGTAATGGGGAGTCTCAACAATTTTATGTAGTTTATGTAACCATAAGCACAAGCTGAGCCCAATGCATGGGCAATAGGCTGACATATTTGCAATAATCCCTCCAAAAAAGTGTCGTGTGGATGATACAGAGTAGTTACTGTATCTCTAGATCAAATTCATTTCGATGTGCAATTTCTATAATAGGGTCACTTTTGAGGTTTTTGTGGTGTCCTAATGCCTTCAGGCTAGGGTCACACTTGGGGGGTGACCCATGCTTGGCACATCCGCTTAAAACTTGGAAACTTTAGCTGCAGAGCATAGCATTAACGCTATGCACTACCTGACAACAATGCCCCATAGAAACCCGCTGTTTACCTTAGCAGCAGCCACACAAAGCATCAGGAAGTGCACTTTTCAACAGCGCACAGGAAACGTTATCCCTGAGGAAGGAGCTCAGCACGGGACTCCGAAACGCTTTGGAAATAAATCTTTATCACCAATACCTAGACGTCCAGTGTCGTTGGTATATCTTTCTGACAGCAGCGCGGACATAAAGGTACTTCGTCCGAAAAACCTTGTGATTAAAGCACCGCATCCTGTGGAAGTACAGTCCCTGCAGCAGCTGTTTTTTTGAGCGATTACGCTGGTTGTGTGCTACACAACCGCACCAGGTGAGCAATACTAATATTATCATTTTCATACCTGTCTATAAAGGATAAGACCCTATTTGCGCATTCTCAACCCTTTAGATATACCCTCCAAGTGTGACCCTAGCCTCAGGGATCTACAAATGTTGCTATTCAATCAACTATTCAATCTGCGCTCCAAAAGCCAAATAGCTATCCTTCTTTCCGAGCCCAGACATGTTGTCAAACAGTAGCTTCTAAAATACTGTATAGCGCATCACTTAATTCAACACACTAAATTGTGGGGGTCTAATTTCACCTATTAACCCTTATGTAACTTGCAAATTTGCAGCTAATAAAGAAATTAAATTTTTACCACTAAAATGTTTTAATCCAACATCCCAAAGTTATAAAATCATGTGAGGCACCTGTGGGTTAAAAATACATGATACACCATTAAATATATAGACTGTGAGCAGTGACATTTTGAATATAGGGTCACTTGAGGGGTTTCTGCTGATCTGGCACCTCAGGGGCTTAACTAATGGAGCCCACAACCAAAATCTGCATTATAAAAACCAACCAGTGCTCCTTCTGATCCTATTCCAACCATATGTTCAGATAGTAGAGTGCAACTACATATGGGATACTGTCATTGCATAAAATATTGTTTTGTCCATTATCTCCTATTACCACATGTGCAAATTAAAAGTTTGATGAAAAGTAAAATTTTAGAAGAAAAACTATAAGGCCTAGTTCACATCTATGTGTTGGTGCATTTACCTGCGTTTGCCTACCCTGCGCCAGCGCAAATGCAAGCGCAGGTACATTTTCAGGCAAATGCAGACAAGCACAAGCACATTAGTGCATGGATGAACTGCCCTTGTGCTCGGTTGCGCTCGGTGCCCCCATTACCTTCTATGGCCAAGCACAGGAGCCGACATCCCCCAAGCGCGAGTGTGAGTGTGCTGATGTTACCGCTCATGCAACCGGAAACGCGAAATGTGATGTTTTCGGGTGTGTCTGGAAAAGCGCATGAGCGGTGATGTCAGCACAGTCACTCTCGTGCTTCAGGGATAGCGGCTCCTGTGCTCGGCTGTGCTCGGCCGCGCTCGGCCATAAAAGGTAATAGTGGCTCCGTGGCGCAAGGGCAGTACATCCATGCGCCTATATGCTTGGCTGCAGCTGCCTGTAACTGCACCTGTGCTTGTATTTGCTCTAGTGCAGGGCAGGCAGGGCAGCCAAGCGCACAGGCTGCTTAGATATGAAAAGGGCCTAAGTATTTAATTTTCACAACCCAATCTTATAAAATTCTATGAAGTTTGTGGGATAAAAATTCTCATTGCACTAATAGATGAATTTATTGTGGGGTGTAGTTTGTCAAATTGAGTCACATGTGGGTGTTCCTGCACTTTTGGCACCTCAGAGGCTTTGGAAATAAAACATGGTGTCCAAATTTGTGTGTCAAAATTAAGCAGAGCTGTATACTTTTGGAATTTTTCCATGTAGCCAGACATAAGTTTTCAACTATATACTGTATGGGGTATTACTATATTCAGGAGAAATTGCATAAAAAAAATGGGTTCGTTTTCTTCTAATATCCATTTTGAAAAATATAAGTAATATATGCAGCATTCACTCAGTAAGTATAGGTGCAACATTTAAACACAAATGAAATACAATATAGTGAATGGCATCCTATAAAGACATATATAGTAATTGAAATCATATGGCATAGGGACCTAGTTACAACATATTCCTCGACGTTGGCAACTGAGTACATTATAGATATGGCCATTTCAATAATGCTAATTATCTCAACTTTCTCAAATTTTCCTATGCCATATTATTTCAATTACTACCGTATATACTCGCGTATAAGCCGAGTTTTTCAGCCCAAACATTGGGCTGAAAAGTACCCCCCTCGGCTTATACGCGAGTCAGTGACGGCAGCCATACAGCCCCACAGCAGCCCCAGCATCCCCAGTAATGCAGGGCCCCCCCAGCCTTGCTCCGGTCACCTGTAAAGCAAATTATACTTATCACTGTCCCGCTGTCCGCGCCCGCCGCTGCTGACATCCGCGATCCTCCATCTTCATGCGTCTTCTTCCTGTTTCCTGTGTTCGTCGCAGACAATGACGTCATTGCCGGCGACAAACACAGGAAACAGGAAGAAGACGCATGAAGATGGAGGATCTCGGATGTCGGCAGCGGCGGGCGCGGACAGCGGGACAGTGATAAGTATATTTTGCTTTACAGGTGACCGGAGCAAGGCTGGGGGGGCCCTGCATTACTGGGGATGCTGTATACTACCACTGGGGCTGCTATATGCTACCACTGGGGCTGTATACACCACTGGGGTTGTATATACTACTGGGGCTGCCTGTATACTACCACTGGGGCTGTATATACTACTGGGGCTGCCTGTATACTACCACTGGGGCTGTATATACTACTGGGGCTGCCTGTATACTACCACTGGGGCTGCTGTATACTACTGGGGCTGCCTGTATACTACCACTGGGGCTGTATATACTACTGGGGCTGCTGTATACTACCACTGGGGCTGTATATACTACTGGGGCTGTATATACTACTGGGGCTGCGTGTATACTACCACTGGGGCTGTATATACTACTGGGGCTGTATATACTACTGGGGCTACGTGTATACTACCACTGGGGCTGTATATACTACTAGGGCTGTATATACTACTGGGGCTGCGTGTATACTACCACTGGGGCTGTATATACCACTGGGGCAGCTGCTGTATATACCACTTGGGCTGCTGCTGTATACTACCACTGGGGCTGCTGTATATACCTCTGGGGCAGCTGTATACCACACTGCTGGGGGCTGTATACCTGTGCTGGGGTCCACCCTCGGCTTATACACGAGTCAATAGATTTTCCCAGGTTTTGGGGGCAAAAGTAGGGGGGTCGGCTTATAAACGGGTCGGCTTATACACGAGTATATACGGTATATATGTCTTTATAGGATGCCATTTACTATGTTGTACGGTATTTAATTTGCGTTTAAATGTTGCGCCTACACTTACTGAGTGAATGCTGCATATATGACTTATATTTTGATATGGGTTCACGCCCTATGTAGTACACTTTCCTCACTCTAGTTGACCTGTCATACTATTGCTCTTTGGTATCAGTTCCCAGCTTGTCTATCAATCAAGAGGTTAACTTTTCCAAAAGGCAGAAAAAAGCACATTTAAAACACCTGTCCTTGCCCATATGGCTAAAAAGTTCTATTGTTCCCTTGTATCAGCTGCCTACAAAAAAAGGATTCAAACATAGGTAGAAACATTTAGATAGGGACTCAGTTATGAGATACACCGCGACATTGGCAACTGGGTGGATTATGGATATGGCCATTTTAATAATGCCAAGTATCTCAATTTTCTCAAATTTTCCTAAACCAAATTTTCCTATGCCATATTATTTCAATTACTATTATTCGCACTTTATTTTTCGCACTATAAGGCGCACCGGATTATAAGGCGCACCCTCAAAAAATGACTTTTAAGCTGTCTTGGTTCATATATAAGGCGCACCGGATTATAAGGCGTACCATATTACCATAAAAAAAAAAAAAAGCTCAGACTGTAAGTCAAACTTTATTCAACTTTTTAACGATAACTCTCAACTTGCCAATACCAGTACATTTACTTTTCAGTTCATTCGTCCAGCAAAAATCCATCAAATTCTTCATCTTCAGTATCGGAGTGTAACAGTTGTGCGGTTTCGGCATCAAGCATACTCTGGTCCCCCTCATCATTATCTGAGTCGGTCTTGTTGCCGATGCTTAGCTCTTCAGTGATGATTCCAGCTTTCCTGAAAGCTCGGATGATACCGGAGACTGATAACTTCTCCCAGGCATCCACGATCCACTTGCACATAGTGACATAGCTCGCCCGGCGTTGCCTGCCCATGTTGGTGAATGTGTGGTCACCTTCTGTCATCCACTGCTCCCATGCAGCTCGCAATTTAACTTTAAATGACCTGTTGACGCCTATATCTAGTGGCTGGAGCTCTTTGGTTAATCCACCTGGAATGACGGCAAGCTCAGAATTCGTTTTCTTCACTTGGGCTTTGACATTATCGGTCACATGGGCACGCATAGAGTCATAGACCAATAGGGATGGGGATCTGTGAAAAAAGCCATCCGGTCTCTTGACATAGACCTCCCTCAGCCACTCACTCATAATCTCCTCGTCCATCCAGCCCTTTGGGTTAGCCTTGATGATGACACCAGCAGGAAAATTTTCTTTTGGTAAAGTCTTCCTCTTGAAAATGACCATGGGTGGTAGTTTATGGCCATTAGCCTGACAGGCGAGAACTACAGTGAAAGATGACTTCTCGTTTCCTGTAGTGCGTATAGATACCGTACTGGTCCCTGTTTTCTCAACAGTACATTTTACAGGGATGTCGAAAGTGAGGGGGACCTCATCCATGTTAGTGATGTGTTCTGGTTGGATATTCTTTTCATTTATTTTGGTTATACAGTAGGTGCGGAAAAGGGCCAGCTTCTCTTCATAATCCTTTGGCAGTTGCTGGCAGACAATAGTTCTGGCGCGGATGGAGAGACTACGTCTTTTCATAAAACGAAAGCACCATGAAGGACCTCCTTGAAAGTTGTTGATCTCCATGTCGCGTGCTAACGCTATGGCTTTGAGTCGAATAGAAACAGTGGAGATGCTTCTAGCTGTGTTTCTCTGTTCGATAACCCACTCTTCTATTTTGTCCTCCAAATGTGGCCATCTTGCTTTGTTTCCTCTGAAACTCAGTTTGGTCTTCTTTACCTTGCGTAGTGCATCTTCTTGTTTCCTCGACTTACGCACCATAGATTCATTAATGTTGAATTCTCTCGCAGCTGCTCTATTTCCATGCTCTTCTGCATGACATACAGCTTTAAGCTTAAAATATGCATCAAAATCATGTCTCTTAACAGGAGGCATATTTGGGGTAGTAGATATGCTGAAACACAGATATTCCACGGGGCTCCTGTGGACAGAGCTGTATGTAGCACCGCAAGGACTCCGGGGGACCAGGTTCTGTAGTGCTGTGGAGATAACAGAAGGAGAGCTTCTGTATACAAGTGCGCACAACCAATTGCAGGTGAAAAAGTTTACGGTACGGTACATTTCTTGGTGAAAAGACAACAAAACCTTGATGTACAGTACCTCTGTAGCCCCCCTCCCATCCTCCAATATCCCTCTGTAGCCCCCCATCACCCTCCAGTATCCCTGTGTAGCCTCCCATCACTCTCCAGTATCCCTGTGTAGCCTCCCATCACCCTCCAGCATCCCTCTGTAGCCTCTCATCACCCTCCAGTATCCCTGTGTAGCCTCCCATCACCCTCCAGCATCCCTCTGTAGCCTCCCATCAACCTCCAGCATCCCTGTGTAGCCTCCCATCATCCTCAAGTATCCCTGTGTAGCCTCCCATCACCTCCAGCGTCCCTCTGTAGCCTCCCATCAACCTCCAGCATCCCTCTGTAGCCTCCCATCACCCTCCAGCATCCCTGTGTAGCCTCCCATCACCCTCCAGTATCCCTGTGTAGCCTCCCATCACCCTCCAGCATCCCTCTGTAGCCTCCCATCACCCTCCAGCATCCCTCTGTAGCATCCCATCACCCTCCAGTATCCCTATGTAGCCTCTCATCACCCTCCAGCATCTCTCTGTAGCCTCCCATCAACCTCCAGCATCCCTCTGTAGCCTCCCATCACCATCCAGCATCCCTGTGTAGCCTCCCATCACCCTCCAGCATCCCTGTGTAGCCTCCCATCACCCTCCAGCATCCCTCTGTAGCCTCCCATCACCCTTCAGTATCCCTGTGTAGCCTCCCATCACCCTCCAGCATCCCTCTGTAGCCTCCCATCAACCTCCAGCATCCCTCTATAGCCTCCCATCACCCTCCAGCATCCGTGTGTAGCCTCCCATTACTCTCCAGTATCCCTGTGCAGCCTCCCATCACCTCCCAGCATCCCTCTGTAGCCTCCCATCACCCTCCAGCATCCCTGTGTAGCCTCCCATCACCCTCCAGGATCCCTGTGTAGCCTCCCATCACCCTCCAGCATCCCCTCTGTAGCACCCCACCACCCTCCAGCATCCCACACAGTCAGACACACATACACACATACACACTCAGACACACACATACACACTCAGACACACACACACACACACACACACATACACACTCAGACACACACACACAGTCAGATGCACACACAAACTGATTTTTACTTTTTATACTTTTTGCTTACTGTACTGTATTCTTATGTGGCAAGGCACCCACAGTGCTGGAGCCCTCAGCCAATCACAGCGCTGGAGCCCACAGCCAATCACAACGCTGGAGCCCTCAGCCAATCAGTGGCTATAGACTGACGTAAGCTGGCCTCGGATTGGCTCAAGGCTCCTGGGCGGAGCTGTGATTGGCTGATGGGCTCCTGGGCTGTGAGCACACCTTTCATGCGGCGCAATGCAGCGGCGGCACCGGACAGCAGACAGTGGGGATGGTGGCTGGTGATCGCGTCTCTGCACAGCGATGCGAGGCAGGCACCGGCACCAGACAGCATGGATGGTGGGGACAGCGGCTGGTGATCACGCCCCCACACAGCGATGCCAGGCGGGCACCGGTAGGGATGGGCGAGTCTACTCGCTAGGACTCGGGACTCGGCGATTCTGAAGGTACTCGCATGACTCGTTACTCGGCGAATCTCCCAGCTTGGACTCGCACAGTGACGAGTCCAATGGAATTCAATGGCAATAAGCTTGACTCTTCACAGATACCCGCTGTCAGCAGCGAGTCTGAGCGAGTCTACGATTCCGAGTCCTACGAGTCTACGATTCCGAGTCCTGTATACTGTATTCGGGAGTCGGACTCTCGAATACAGAATATGATTATGTTCCGAGTCAGCACAGCGTGCGTGTTAGGTCAGAAAACTTGTGAAGATAGCCAATCATAGTCAGTAATGGCATAGCAAAGTTGGTTGTGTCAGGACTATGATTGGCTGCTGTCCATCGTGATGCCTATGTCATGTATGACAGGCAAGGCAGTATATAAGGCTTGTCCCCGCCATTTTGGCCACATTCCTGAGACGATCTGACCTAGTATAGGGAGAGAGAGATATATGCTGGAGCAGATCAGGGATTGTCAGTGTAGGGAAGATTCCTTATATTAACCCAAAAAGCTCTTCTGAGAGCTAGGAGGAGGACAGAGTAGTGCTGTGTAGGCAGGCAGGCAGGCAGGGAGGGAAGGAAGGAGAAGCCTTACAGTGCACACAGGACGGACCTCATAGCTTAGCTTACTCACTCAGCTTTGCTAACAGCTGCAGTCAGAGGCTTAGCTGAGGTGCTGTTTCCTTTTTGTTTTTGCACCAGATCGATTTTTGTTCCTAATAAGCCATAGAGCGTTATTTTTTCTGTGGCAGACCAGTGCGTTGCTGCTCTCCTACCTTTAAATAGCACGTACACCACCTTAGGGCCCTTTCACATCAGCGTTTTTTTTAAATCGCGGCAGATGCGGTGAAAAAACCGCATCTGCCGCGATTACCGCATACCGGCTGCACTAGCGGCGCTGTTGCGGTTTTTGCCATGCAAAGTATAGGCGGACTTGCGGCAGGTGCGGCAAGTGCGGTTTTGCACTTGCGGCAGGTGCGGCCGCGAAAAAAACCGCGGTCAGCCGCGGTTTTTTTCGCGGCCGCACCTGCCGCAAGTGCAAAACCGCACTTGCCGCACCTGCCGCAAGTCCGCCTATACTTTGCATGGCAAAAACCGCAACCGCGCCGCAAGTGCAGCCGGTATGCGGTAATCGCGGCAGATGCGGTTTTTTCACCGCATCTGCCACGATTTAAAAAAAACGCTGATGTGAAAGGGCCCTTAGGGAGTGTAGTGTGCGGCTTCACTGCCAAGTGTGAGCGCGCACACTTACCCCGCCAGCAAGTGACGCATACAGCAACACCAAACCACATCTCGGTGGCTGTGCGCACTTAAAACCAATTTTTTTAGGGAGTGTAGTGTGCGGTGTGTTTGGACTCGCACACTTTCAGAGACACATCAGCGAGTTGTAAATGTCATTATTCGCTATTACTCGGTTCCCTATTCATTAACATTGGACTCGCTGGACTCGCAACGAGTCCCGAGTCCTTGACTCGGACTCGTTGGGGTCTTGCGATTCCGAGTCTTTTAGGACTCGCCCATCTCTAGGCACCGGACACCAGACAAGGGGGATGGCGGGGACGGAGGATATTGTGGGCGCACAGGTATGCCTTATTTTCTGGGGGGTGCAAATATTTGCAGGCAAATGGCACCCCCTTAGCACTCTGCATATAGTACCGTACATCAATTTTCCTGGAAAAATCCGTATATAAGGCACACCGCACTATAAGGCGCACTTATGATTTCTGGGAAAATCTTAGTCTTTTAGGTGAGCCTTATAGTGCGGAAAATACGGTATGTCTTTATAGGATGCCATTTACTATATTGCATTTTGGAAAATATGTTTTTTTTTTAGTTAAATAACACTTTGGTTGAAAAAAACCACAGTTTTTCATTTTTATTCCCACATTTTAAAAAGCTCTGGTCGCGTTCCTGGTGCGGACGAGAGTGTGTGATTTGTGCGCGGGCATCCGCCTGCGTACAAATGACATATTGCAGTGAATGGGAGCGCACGGTCATGCGCAGACCTGCGCAGCACCGTGTGTTCTCATTATAAACATAGGGGCTGCGGTCAGCTTGCGGATCCCCTCCGCAGCGTCCTCAAGTCTGAAGCCAGCCTTAGGGCCGCTTTACACACACCAACTTCTGTGTCCAACTTCTGAATAGATCTCTGGTTGCAGTGAAATCATGGACACATTGTTCCATTTTGTGGCTGTGTACCACAACCAGAGATCTGTTCAGAAGTTGGACACAGAAGTTGGTGTGTGTAAAGCGGCCCTTAGGGTTTCAAAATGTTCAAAACTTCCCTAAATGAATTATTTGATAGATCTAGTTTCCAAAACTTATTGGGATTTTTGATGTTTTGTTACTTCAGGAGCCTTGCAAATGCAACATAGTGGCAAATCCATTTTAGCCAAATTTGTGTTCCAAAATTCTGATGGTGCGGCTTTCTTTTTGAGCCCTGTTATTCCAAGTAGAGCTTTTTGATTTCATGTGGGTAATTGCCATGCTCAGAAGTGGGTAACAAACAATGGTGTCCACTGTTTTCATGATACTTTTTGCAAAAGTAAAAAATGTGGGCCTAAGGAAACATTTGTGTGAAAAATATGGAAAATTTGAATATGACAACTTAATGTTATCAAATTCTGCTCTTATACATCTATCAACACTAATATAGGTTCAGGAAGAAAAAAAGCCTACCACACAGGAGCCACACCAACATTCAACTAGTTCCTATAGGAACCATATATTTAGCTATATGAGCTAGATTATCCCACTTGGTCTCTTCCTAACAGGCAAAATCATTTATCTGCAAAGCTTCTACTCCTTACCAGAAATCCACATATAAATACAGCCAGCAGAGAAGACTGGTAGAAGGAGAGTATAAATAACCCCACCCAGGATCTAATACGGTAGGACAAATACAAAATAAGAAAGCGAGAACACCTGACCAGCAGCCAAGCAAAGCAAAAAAGGCAAAGATAAATGAATCATTAGCATTTAAACAGGGACTGACCAGGCTGTGGCTCAGCAGGGAAGGAAACTGATCACAATGAAGAAGATTACAGGTTTGTGTCCCAGGGCATTACATCTGTGTAGTACCTGTGAGTATAAAATGCTCACTATACAGTATCCCTAGATAATATCCTTGAGTGCTCAAGTTTCAAAAATTGGGTCACTTGGGGCAGGTTTCTGCTGTTTTGGCACCTTAGGGACCCTGTAAGTGCAACATGGTGCCTGCAACACCCACTAGGGTCATAGGGTACTTTGTAACTGGCAGGTCAGTTCTTTGGGAGGTCACGGCAGCGGTGACCTGGCTCTGTGGTCCTTGCTGTGCAGTTAAAGGGGTAGTATTTACAAGATTAGGACCACTGGGGCAGATGGTAGTGTAGCTGGGATGGCATCACTCTCCACAAGTGCAGCAGAGCCCAAGGGCTGATGGTACAGTCTATTGGGATAATGATAGTCAGTGATAGTCAGTGTGCAATAGGCAGCAGGGAGAGCATGTGGAATAACGGGAGGACACCGGGGTTGCAGTTCTCAGGCATTTATTCACTGTTCAGTTCAGAAGTCCAACCTTATACAATCCCAACAGCTGATATAGAAGCTCTGTACCTTCCCCCGGGTAGGGTGTGTTAGGTCAGCACACAACCTTTCTCTCCTCACCATCCGCTCATTAGCCTCATGAACGTCCACTCTGAGATCTCACAGGCTGTGTTAAATCTTCACACAGATCTCTACACAGCAGTTCCTGCTGCTGTCCTGACACACTCCACCCCCTCCCCACAGCCCAGGGCAGCTCATATCATCTCCTATTCACCCGGACACCTGGGCGTCAGTGCTTTCAATCAGTACTCAGCTCCAGTAGCAGCTAAACCTGTGTGTGCTGCTACCGAGCAGAAGATGCAATCTCCCATATGCTGTGTCCCGGTCAGGGGACACATCGAGATCGCATCACCACAACATGATAGGTGTAAAGCAGGCAGAAGATTCCAAATGGAGGAGGCGGCGATGAAGAAAGAATAATGCCGCCCATTGCCCAGTGCCCATTAGTCTCATTTTCGTTTTTTGCTCACCTGCTTCTAAGAGCCATAACTTTTTTTATTTTTCCATCAATATAGACATATGATGGCTTGTTGTATGCAGTGCGAGTTGTACTTTCAGATGCAATCATTTATTTTTACCATATAGTGCACTGGGAAATTGCAAAAAAAGTCTCAAGTGCAGTGAAATTGCAAATAAAGTGCAATTACATGTTTGTTTTTGGGGTACCGTATATACTCGTGTATAAGCCGACCCGTGTATAAGCCAACCCCCCTACTATTGCCCCCAAAACCTGGGAAAACCTATTGACTCGTGTATAAGCCGAGGTGGACCCCAGCACAGGTATACAGCCCCCAGCAGTGTGGTATACAGCAGCCCCAGAGGTATATACAGCAGCCCCAGTGGTAGTATACAGCAGCAGCCCCAGTGGTATATACAACAGCAGCCCCAGTGGTATATACAGCAGCAGCCCCAGTGGTTAGTATACAGCAGCCCCAGAGGTATATACAGCAGCCCCAGTGGTAGTATACAGCAGCCCCAGTGGTAGTATACAGCAGCCCCAGAGGTATATACAGCCCCAGTGGTAGTATACAGCAGCCCCAGTGGTAGTATACAGCAGCCCCAGTGGTAGTATACAGCAGCCCCAGAGGTATATACAGCCCCAGTGGTAGTATACAGCAGCCCAGAGGTATATACAGCAGCCCCAGTGGTAGTATACAGCAGCTCCAGTGGTAGTATACAGCAGCCCCAGAGGTATATACAGCCCCAGTGGTAGTATACAGCACGCCCAGAGGTATATACAGCCCCAGTGGTAGTATACAGCAGCCCCAGAGGTATATACAGCCCCAGTGGTAGTATACAGAAGCCCAGAGGTATATACAGCCCCAGTGGTAGTATACAGCAGCTCCAGTGGTAGTATACAGCAGCCTCAGTGGTAGTATACAGCAGCCCCAGAGGTAGTATACAGCAGCCCCAGTGGTGTATACAGCAGCTCCAGAGGTAGTATAACGGCAGCCCCAGTGGTGTATACAGCAGCCCCAGAGGTAGTATACAGCAGCCCCAGTGGTGTATACAGCAGCCCCAGTGGTAGTATACACGCAGCCCCAGAGGTGTATACAGCCCCCCATCAGTATACAGGGCCCCCCCTTGGTGCACAATCCTGTAAAGGAAGAGCTGAAAAACTCAGCTTATACGCGAGTATATACGGTATTTTAGTCGCCATGTTCACAATATGGTAAAAGCGACATGACAGTGTGATGCGTCAGGTCAGTTCGAGTTTGTAGATACCATACATGTATACCTTTACTGGTATCTAAGTGTCGAAAAAAAATTCAGAAGTTTGGAGAAAACAAATCGCACGTTTTTGCGCTATGTTCCCGTAGAGTCCTCATTTTTGGGATCTGGGGCTGTGTGATGGCTTATATTTTGCGACTTGAGCTGACGTTTCTAACGATACCATTTTTGGGTGCATGCGCTGTTTTGATCGCCCATTATTTCTTTTCATAGCAATCAAAGACAACAGTCCGGACTAGTGCTCTAGAGTACAAGAGCCCCTCCACATTGCATTAAAAATGAGGGGTCGCTTATCTGCAAGAATATACTCCATAATCTTAGTAATTCAGGAGAACAAGTGAGTATCATGCAAAAAGTTTTCATTTATATAGCAATCTCAACACAAGGTAACTTTAAAAATCGCTTTCCTTAATACTTCATATATCTCACATTAATGGGTATCTATCTCATACCCAAAGGAAAAGATTCACCATAAAGATTCATTTAATTATCAAAAACAATCTTTATTATATTTCATAAAATATTAAAAAACAGAGCATTCCCTCCGGAGGGATACACGAGAAAACAATCAGGCTGAACAGTATAATAGCATAGTACCTCATGCAATATCCATATATTCATCACAAAAAGTCACAACAGTATGGGGTCCAAGTTCCTTATGACAGCCTTAAGCCCCACGTGGCTGAATATCCTTGTAAGAAATTATATGTAGGGAAGACCACTAGGGAGCTAAATATAAGGGCAAAGAAGCATTGTTTGGACATAGAGAAGGCAAAAAAAGAAGATGATACGTTCAAACTCAAGACATTGCCGTAACATTTTAAGCAATTTCACAATTGCAATGATATACTCCTAAAAATTAAAGCCAATGATCAGGTAGAATTGGGAGTGTGAGGGGGAAATCTTAGTCAGAAACTGGCCCAAGTAGAAAGTCGGTGGATTTATAGGTTGGGTACCTTGGCCTCGAAGGGACATAATGAAAGTTTTGGATTTGGCTCTTTTCTTTAGGATGACAGGTTAGGAGGTCTTTTTTAGGGATGTTATTAACCACAGGGTTTTTAAAAAGAAGTATAAATAATTTTATGATGAGTTTTTAACAAATTTTATTTTTTATTTAGATTCCATGATGTCCTGATGTCTTATGATGTTTTAGTATTACCCATGGTTGCCGACATTGAAATTGAAGGAAAAGTTAAAAACAGAAGAATATATCTAGAAGAAAAGGTTTTCTTTTTGTTATATGTGTACATTAATAATGGTATTAATAATTACTTATTGATTGGTAATGAGCACTGAAGAATTTAACATCTGAATATATATAAAGGTTTAGGCCTTTTCTATATGTATTGAGATTTTACAATGTATTACATATTTAGGGTTATAATATATTTTTTGCACTTATGGAATATAAATGGTTTATATTTTTTGAATAATTGGGAATTAGGTGGTTCATTGGTGGTCTTTTATAGTCAAGAACCCTTTTAGCAATAGCAAATGATGAAATTAGGTAGACAGTTACATTAGGGTAGTTGCTATGCAACGTAATAAGTTTAAAAACAATATCGCCGTAGGTATTAGGAGTGCGCATGCGCTCGTGCTTGATGACGTAGATACCATCTGACTGCGGCGTTAAGGCGGGCCTTAATACGTCATGCCACAGGGAGGAGGGTAATTGATGTACCGCATCACGGAGAGTTCAATGCGCCGCAATTAACAAAAACCTGGCGACGATAGGACATGGCAGGTATTGATTGGAGGAACGTAGAATAAAAAGCCCTGGCTCATAACATTCAGTACGCCCCCTGGAAGAAGCGGGAAGTGAAACGGCTGTAGGAGAGGAGGGAGCGCGAGCACATTCAGGCATCACAGTGAATCAGGTATGAAGCATAACCATATTATTTAACTATTGTGACTGCACTTCACTGCTAGCTATAGTGATAATAAGTGATAGACGATCAAGCTGTAGCTACTAAGTGAATAGTGTACCCCATTGTTAGCTATAGCAGTATTGATAGATAGAAAACTAAGCTATAGCTACCAAATATTTTTGTGAGAGTGATTGGATTTAATCAGGTACTACCTAGGTGAATGGGGAGTGGATAGGTAGTCTATGATCACCTATATGTGTTGTGCAGTAGAGTTGCATTGTCAGTTCAGTAGATGGGGCTTAAGGTTGTCATAAGGAACTTGGATCCCATACTGTTGTGACTTTTTGTGATGAATATATGGATATTGCAGGAGGTACTATGCTATTATACTGTTTTTTAATATTTTATTAAATATGATAAAGATTGTTTTTGATAATTAAATGAATCTTTATGGTGAATCTTTCCTTAGGGTATGAGATAGATACCCATTAATGTGTGATTTATATATCAATGTTGTGGCGACCCAAAAAACATAATTTTGGCGTTTGGACTTTTTTTCTGTTATGCAGTTTATGGTTCTCATTAATAGATTTTATATATTGATAGATCGGGCGATTCTGAACATGGCGATATCAAACGTGTATTTTTTAATTTTTAATACTTTTATTGTGAATGGGGAAAATGGTGGTGATTTGAACTTTTATGTTTTTATTTTAAAGATTTTTAAAAACTTTATTTTTTAATTAATTCTTACTTTTACACAGCGTGGGAGATATCGATGAGCTGCAGCTCATCATTATCTCTCTGAATCGCGAACTGTGTGTGATTGGCAGTACCTGCCAACCACGACCCGGAAGTGCTCTGTAACAGTTTGTGGGATCAAGCCAGGACCCCAGGCTGTGATGTAAGCCCCGGAGATCCCGCAATACTATCGCGGGATCTCTGGTGCAGGCGGGGAACAGCACGCTGTGATTGACACAAGACCCTGTGATTGACAGCGGGGTACAAAGGGTTAACAGCACCAATCGGATCCCGGATCCGATCAGTGCTGTTAGCCCGACATCTCAGCTGATGAGATCAGCTGAGATGTCAGGTGTTTGATGTGAGCGCCGTGCTGGAGCTCACATCAAACACCCCTTACCAGCCCAGGACGTTGAACAACGTCATGGGTCATGAAGGGGTTAACCTATCATCTTTTTCTGATTTGTCCTGCACCTTTAACCTGACTTTAAATATTTTGTCCCAACAAGTTAAAATTCTCTTCCCCAGCAGAGCAATTTCTTGTTATCACTAAAGAAGAAATAAATAAACATTTTGCCATGATGGCAGAATTTCTTTTAGGGTAAAAAAGGGTTATTCATTTTTGTATTGCATATCGTTTACTCTATAGAATGTTTTATTAAAAATAAAGTTAGTTCCTCAAAAGCAGAGGAATGTTATATGTTATAAATCAGCATTCAAATAAACACACATTTAAAGAAATGATTTCTAATCCATCAGATATCTTTTAATCTGCAGTTTAATAAATGTACCAACATTTTGCTTTTCCTGAAACAGAAGGTCATTTGATGCAATAAATGCCACAAGCCATAAAAGTAAATTGCACACCACAGGGTTAGATTTTAGATGCTATGGATTAATCTGAAGCAAAAGATAAATAAAATATCATTGACTTACAAAGAAAAAGGGACAAACTTAAATGTAAAAGTCTTACTTGCAAAACAATATTAAGAAAGTGCACAGAGTCTTAAAAGATTTGCTTTTATCAGTTCTGCTTTTAAAAAGTTATTTACATTTTTTAATTAATCTTAAGTCCCTGCATCAAGATCTATATCAGTCACTCTTTTATATACGGTTCCTCTATTTGAAACACAATAATAGTGGGAAAAGCCATGCCTGTCTGTTTACATTATCACTATTAGGGCCACGTCACACACACAGATATATGAGCAGATATTGTTCGCAGATCTCTGGTTGCAGTGAAATCATGGACACATGTTCCATTTTGTGGCCGTGTACAAATGGAACAATATGTCCATGATTTCACTTCAACCAGAGATCTGCCAACAATATCTGCACAAATATCTGTGTGTGTGACGTGGCACTTAGATCATTTATTTATTTCCTTTTTGCTAACTAATATGATTATATTACAGAGATGTGCCCTGTAAGGATGGGCCAACGATTCGGATTTGACCGGGTTCGTGACCGCGGTTGCTCTGTTAAAGCAACTAATAATTGTTAATACAACTAATGATTATACTTACCAGGTCTGCATTATTCTTTCTAGCTGTGCCGCCATGCTGTGTCATTTCCAGGCCTCTCGTCATCTTCTGGGAGTAATTATGTGACCGGCTCAGACAGCCAATCACGTACACTCAGAAGATAAGGGGTGGCCCGGAAGTGATGCAGCACCGTGGGTCACCAGGAGGGGAGAAGGCCTAACCAGTAAGTATATTAGGTGTATTAACTGTTGCCTTATATTAAAAGAGCGACCACGGTCACAAATCTGGTCAAATCCGAACGGTCCGCCCACCCTTAGTGCAGTGTCATTAAAGTAACAGCATTATTTTATCATGTATGCATGTTCCTTTTGTTGGTTTAGGAGACTGTGGGTACGTGATAACCTACTATAAAATAATAATCTGTGGATAAGAATTTCGCAACAGATCCCATAGATGCTCAAATTGATTTACCATTTGATGATCATGCTAGTTTGCCCTGTTCCTGACCAAATACATTTTGGAGTTTTATCATGGGCTTTTAACATCAATGAAAATGTCCTTATTTGGATATTAACTCTCCGTCACATACAATAGGCCTGACAGGCACATCTCTTTTACTTGGCGGGAGTTTTGAAATGTTTGTATTTCAGAGTTATTAGTTTTATGTTAAGTAAATGTTTTGTTTTTTTTGCACCTGATTATATGTAGTCTCTTTTATTACATCCCTATGAAGGTCACTGATCACTTTTAGAGCACTGAAATTAAAAACATTAGATATTATAGGTATTTTTCTAGCCTGCGCCTGATAGTCACATTGTATGTGAACTCGTTAGAACTGATATTGCATGTGACGGAGGGTTAAAATGAAATGTACCCTTTTTTTTTTTTAAACATGGGACTTCATTTTTTATATAATTTTCAGAACACTTTTTTATTCTTGCTGATATTAGGGGAAAATATAAATATAAAAAATATTTGTCTATTTTTTACATTTTTTTTCTCATAACCATTAAAGAGCACCTATAAGGTTTAAAAATGTTTTCCCTTTCTATTAAATATATTATGTATTGTAAGTGTTATTTTTAACCTCCTGCTTCCATTGGCATCAGAGAATCCTGACAGTGCAGTGTGCACTCAGTGTGAATTCAGAAGTCTGCAGTCATGCATCACAAGATTGGGCAACCCCTTTAATGTTCCTCCAAAAAAAACACATCGGAACCCCGAACTTATCAGATGGCACACAACTTTCTTACGTACATGAAAACGACAGCAGAACCACCACCAGCACAGAAATACATACCAAGACACCAGAAAATCATCATTACTCAAATAAATCACCAGAACCACTATCAGTAGAGTAAAACGTCACTATAAGCACCATCAGCTTTTTATTTCCCCTTTTGTAATTTTTTTAAATTGAATATTACATTGAAAACTACCATATTGTGATCACTGCTGCCAGAGTTTTAATAGAAGTCTAAATCAAATTTAGTATTTGGTCTATTTGAAAAGACCAAATCCAGCAAATTTCCGTATCTCCTCTGATTGGTTTATGAGCCAAATGAGAGAGAGAATTTTCTTGCATTGTGGGTAAGAATTTACAGATTTATGTACAGCCAGAAGACTCCATGTACTATTGAATGTCTTATACAGAAAAGCTGCACAGCACTCAGCAGACCAGTGTGAAAGCATGGGGCACAGAGATTAAACAAACTAAGTAAAAGTCCATGCAGCACACAGCTATCACCAATGATGCACAGTGCTAACAAGCCATATTTGTTTGAGGAAAAAATTCAAAACTTACGTTTTTCAAAAAACTCAATAATCTTTCTTTTAATCTGGAGTTCTTGGTACATACATTGGCCAATGTCTGCTTGCTCATCAACTACGACAAAGTGACTCCAGGTCTGATGAGCCCTATCTGACATCCAAGCCCTCCTTGTCCACCCCCCACCTCGCGGTGGGCGGGCACCATCTAAACCCTCCATCACCTGTAGGTTTAATGAGGGTGCACATTGCAGCAATGGAGTCTGCAGCTCCATATAATATATAATACAGAAAAGCTGCACAGCACTCAGCAGACCAGTGTGAACTGGTGCAAGCATGGGGCACAGAGATTAAACAAACTAAGTAAAAGTCACTTTGTCGTAGTTGATGAGCAAGCAGACATTGGCCAATGTATGTACCAAGAACTCCAGATTAAAAGAAAGTTTATTGAGTTTTTTGAAAAACGTAAGTTTTGAATTTTTTCCTCAAAGAAATATGGCTTGTTAGCACTGTGCATCATTGGTGATAGCTGTGTGCTGCATGGACTTTTACTTAGTTTGTTTAATCTCTGTGCCCCATGCTTGCACCAGTTCACACTGGTCTGCTGAGTGCTGTGCAGTTTTTCTGTATTATATATTATATGGAGCTGCAGACTCCATTGCTGCAATGTGCACCCTCATTAAACCTACAGGTGATGGAGGGTTTAGATGGTGCCCGCCCACCGCGAGGTGGGGGGTGGACAAGGAGGGCTTGGATGTCAGATAGGGCTCATCAGACCTGGAGTCACTTTGTCGTAGTTGATGAGCAAGCAGACATTGGCCAATGTATGTACCAAGAACTCCAGATTAAAAGAAAGATTATTGAGTTTTTTGAAAAACGTAAGTTTTGAATTTTTTCCTCAAACAAATATGGCTTGTTAGCACTGTGCATCATTGGTGATAGCTGTGTGCTGCATGGACTTTTACTTAGTTTGTTTAATCTCTGTGCCCCATGCTTGCACCAGTTCACACTGGTCTGCTGAGTGCTGTGCAGCTTTTCTGTATTATATATTATATGGAGCTGCAGACTCCATTGCTGCAATGTGCACCCTCATTAAACCTACAGGTGATGGAGGGTTTAGATGGTGCCCGCCCACCGCGACTTGGGGGGGGACAAGGAGGGCTTGGATGTCAGATAGGGCTCATCAGACCTGGAGTCACTTTGTCGTAGTTGATGAGCAAGCAGACATTGGCCAATGTATGTACCAAGAACTCCAGATTAAAAGAAAGATTATTGAGTTTTTTGAAAAACGTAAGTTTTGAATTTTTTCCTCAAACAAATATGGCTTGTTAGCACTGTGCATCATTGGTGATAGCTGTGTGCTGCATGGACTTTTACTTAGTTTGTTTAATCTCTGTGCCCCATGCTTGCACCAGTTCACACTGGTCTGCTGAGTGCTGTGCAGCTTTTCTGTATTATATATTACTAGATGGGTGCCCGATGCACAATGCATCGGGATTCTAGCAGAGCGAGTCTCTGACTCGCAATGGCCGCTTCGCGGCCAATGCTTCGCGCTGCTAAGGCGACTCGCCATGCCCGCTGGGCGGGCATAGCGAGTCGCCTTAGAGCGACTCGCAATGGCCGCTGCGCGGCCAATGCTTCGTTCGTATCCACATGACCACGCTGACTCGCAGCGAGTGCGGTCTCAAAAGGGGCACTCGCTGCATTCGTGATTATATAATAGATATGGAGCTGCAGACTCCATTGCTGCAATGTGCACCCTCATTAAACCTACAGGTGATGGAGGGTTTAGATGGTGCCCGCCCACCGCGAGGTGGGGGGTGGACAAGGAGGGCTTGGATGTCAGATAGGGCTCATCAGACCTGGAGTCACTTTGTCGTAGTTGATGAGCAAGCAGACATTGGCCAATGTATGTACCAAGAACTCCAGATTAAAAGAAAGATTATTGAGTTTTTTGAAAAACGTAAGTTTTGAATTTTTTCCTCAAACAAATATGGCTTGTTAGCACTGTGCATCATTGGTGATAGCTGTGTGCTGCATGGACTTTTACTTAGTTTGTTTAATCTCTGTGCCCCATGCTTGCACCAGTTCACACTGGTCTGCTGAGTGCTGTGCAGCTTTTCTGTATTATATATTATATGGAGCTGCAGACTCCATTGCTGCAATGTGCACCCTCATTAAACCTACAGGTGATGGAGGGTTTAGATGGTGCCCGTCCACCGCGAGGTGGGGGGTGGACAAGGAGGGCTTGGATGTCAGATAGGGCTCATCAGATCTGGAGTCACTTTGTCGTAGTTGATGAGCAAGCAGACATTGGCCAATGTATGTACCAAGAACTCCAGATTAAAAGAAAGATTATTGAGTTTTTTGAAAAACGTAAGTTTTGAATTTTTTCCTCAAACAAATATGGCTTGTTAGCACTGTGCATCATTGGTGATAGCTATTGAATGTCTTGATAGAATTCACCTTAATAAGGAGTCAGAACCTAGCATTATTTACAACCTTTTTCACTTGTTGCAGAATTTCATATTCCTTTTCAGCTATCATAAGAGTAGAGTTGGTTGAACCTTTCCTGAACATGTTCGCCAAGTTCAAATTCGGCACAAACATTGAAGATTCGATTCATGATCAGAAAACACAAGCAATTTATTAAAAAATCAGTGCACATGGATTTCTTTTGCAACTGATTGGATAAAAAAAAATCACTGTGTTTAAAGGATGCATTTATACCTTCTGACGGTGTAGGATAGTGGGCGGGACATGTTTGATGAGAGGTTGGGGTATTGAGAAGTCAGAGGAGCATCAGACTCCATGTTTTTCCCGAACAATTTGTCTGCAGATGTTCTGAGTTGGCAGCCAATAAGGACCCAAAAACATCCACAAGTTGTAGACACAAGGGCTTGTGTCATTGGCTAGCTTGTGTCATTCGCTGGCTAAGTCATATGTCCCTTGGGATATAAGGAGGGGCCATTTGCAGCTGCCACCATTTTCAGAGAGTTACTGCTAGAGACAGTGCTGCTTCCACTCTGTGCTGTTTCGTCCTGCTCCTTCCATGCTGCACAAAAAGATAGCTAGCTACTCAATTGCTTTTTAGATATAATAGCAGAGTGAGAGGGTCTATCCAGACATAGGCCTTGTTCACACACAATTAGCATATTTTTTGAGCACTCCAAAAACCACATGCGTTTTTCTAAGAGTGCCAAAAAGTGTCCCTTGTGTGTCTGAAAGGTTTAGAAACGTTTTTGGACTTAGTCATTTTTTCAACAAAGACGCAGGCAAAAATGCTAGTGTTAACGCTGGGTGCCTAAATTTGCCATATAAAAACGCATGCGTTTCCCATAGGGCCCCATGTTATAGAAACGCATTGCGTGTTTTTACAGCTCCCAAAAACGCTGCATGCAGCGTTTTTTGGACTGGGGGAAAAAAACACAAGTGTTGTGAAAAAACGCAGCTGCACAGAATTGCACCCTGCGTTAACGCATCTACATTTTTTTTTAACTGCTACAAAAACGCAGAGAAGCCCAAAAAAGCTGATATGTGTGAACAAGGCCATAGGCATTTTTTGCTGAGAACAAGTGTTAGTACCAAATCTGTGTATTTTACCAAAGCCACATGTTTTGCATGCAAGTTATTGATCAATCATTATGCTTCCCCTAAAAGGGTATTTTTTAGCCTCAAATAAGTGATTGCCAAATCTTTCCGTTTCCCCAAAAAAGACTGTATACTAAAATCCCTAAAGGGATAAAAAAGAGGAGACATGCATATATCTGAGTGGCTGTATATACAATTTCCAAAGTGCTAACAATCAAAGGCACTCAACTTTAGCGAGTGTATAATTCACTGTATGCACTGAGCAATCTCAATGTTTGGAAACCTTCTCCAAAGTTGGTCTGCAGTTCACTCTTGGAACTGCTGTGGACTCAGTGTGCAGCTCCAGCAGGGAAAGGATGCAAGAGAAAATCCTGGACTAAGGAATAGTGGTGCTACCAGAAGATTCTGTGGTATTACTAAGAAGTTTTTATTTCTTTAAAAGTTTTTATTTTACTTATACACAATTCATACAATGCGTTTCGGCTAACTAAAATGTAGCCTTCCTCAGGTATATATTAATATGGGATTTTCTGAGATTTTATCATGCCTAAAAAGGATGTGTTTGTCCTCAAAATTGATTGTCAGATCCTTCAGTTCCCCTAAAAAGGCTTTTTTTAACCTAAAATAAATGATTGAAAAATCCTTTAGTTGACACTTAAAGAAAACCTGTCACCCCCTGGTGCTTTCCAAAGTAGAAGCAGCACTGAATTCAGCGTGTATGCTGCATTCAGGTAAGGTGATTACCATGTCTGTACCCCCGCCCCCTGTAACCTGAAAAAAATCACTTTGGAAAGTTGAGAGTTAAGGGGTCTGATGGGTCTTATCTGATTATGCTGTCTTCGCTGCTGGCATGGTCCTCCCCGCCTCCCACCAGCCTTTGCGTTTTGCCTCCTCTTGTGTGGATTTTCCCTCCTCTTTGGCGCCTGTGCCTAAGTATTTCAATTCATGTAGGCACACACAGAGCACTTGGTGTGATTGGGGCCCAGCTGCTATAATGGAGCAGGATGAGGAGCAGGACAACAGAGAGTATGATCATGAGGTTCAAGATCCCAATTGGAATCAACCTAAAGGCATGCAGCTGAGTAGCTCAGTAGAGGAGGAGGAGGAAGATGAGGAGGGTAGGTTGTATTTTTCCACACATGGACTGAGTGCTGCAACCATGACAAGCACTCACATACCGTAGATAAGTAATGGCGAGGCACTCGCCGGATTATCTCAGCTTCTTGTTTATTGAAACAACATGTAGGTACAGAGTTCCTGAGACATCAGATATTGGCAGTGCATGGGGGAGGGAGGGAAGGACGGGAGAGACAGGAATACAGGACCGTTTTGCACCTGTTTTGTACTTCTATGGGTCCACTCTGTACCTGAATGTTGTTTCAATAAATAGGAAGCTGAGATAATCCGGTGAGTGCCTCTTTATTCCTTATCTACAATATCAGGATGCTATCTTTATTTCTGCCTTGCTTTGGAGGGAGCACCACCAGTCTGTGGCTCCTGTAAGCAGTGTGACCTGACAACAGGCGGGAGCAGGGATCGGCTTCCCCAGTTTAGCGCCCAGAACCTTTCTTCATGACAAGCACTGCGTCGTCAGCCAGTCTGACTCTAGACAGCAGCAGTCACGAGTCTGTAGTTGTCAGGGATGGCAAGGATTTCCGAAACTGGGTCTTTTTTGAAACCACAAAGAATGCTTTCACTCATATTATCTGCAGAGTTTGTGAAAAAGAAAACTTCAGTAGAGGCAAAAAACAAACAATTTGACTACTAAATGTATGAATTGGCACATAACCCATTAACATGTGTTACTCTGGCACATTTTCTGTGCTAAATTGAGGACTAGTTTACCTCCCAAACTCTGTCCAGCACAGAAAACGCTTCTGTTCTTATTCCTCCTCCATCATGGTGTTAAATAGGGATGAGCGAGTCTACTCGCTACTACTCGGTACTTGCTGAATAGTAGCGGTACTCGTGCTACTCGTTACTCTGGGAGTATCCTTGTGATTACTCGCAAAGTAACGAGTCCAATATAAATCAACGGGAAATGCAATTCCTCTGCTGCTGCCCCCTATAGAGAGGTCTGGCAGCAGAGCAAAATCCTGCAATTTCCCACTTCATTGTTTAAAAGCCAGCCGGCTGCGGGCTGCCATTCGCAGCAGGGGTGCCCAGAAGTCTTGGGCTCCCCTGCACTGCGGATTCCAGCCCCAGCTAGGCACCTGGCTGGACATAGAAATCGCTCGAAGCCCCACGCATTTTTTTTAATTATTTCATGAAATTCATGAAATAATAAAAATAAGGGCTTCCCGTATTTCTATGTCCAGGCAGGTCCAAATAGTCAGCTGGGGGTTGGGGGAAGCCCGTTGTCGCCTGCTGTATCTGGCTGGCATACAAAAATATGGCGAAGCCCAAAGTCAAAATTTTTCTGAAAAATCCATTAAACAATACTATAAAAAGGGACTGCATCTTTATTAACCCATCGACCATGGTCGCGTGGTTAATAAAGATGCAGCCCCTTTCATTCACATTGTTTTTTGGATTATTCAGAAAAAAAATTGACGTGGGCTTCGCCATTTTTTTGTATCCAGCCGGATATAGCAGGCAGCGACGGGCTGCCACCAACCCCCAGGTGCCTATTTGTACCTGACTGGACACAACAATATAGGGGAGCCCCTTTTTTTAATTATTTCATGAATTTCATGAAATAATAAAAAAACAATGCGTGGGGCTCCGCATTATTTCTATGTCCAGCCAGGTACAGCTAGGCAGCTGGGGGATGGAATCCGCAGTGCAGGGAGGCCCAAGCTTTCTGGGCACCCCCCCGATGCAAATTGCAGCCCGCAGCCGCCCCAGAAGATTGTGCGTTCATTGAAGCGCCATACTCTGGCGCTGAACCCAACTCTTCCAGGGCCCTGGTGCTGTGGCTCACTGGGTAATGAAGGGGTTAGGGCCAGCTTTATATTATCAGCAGGCCCTAAGCCCGAAATTCATTGCGTTTTCACGCCAATAGTAGACATTACCGCCATGAATTTCTCTTAAATTATATAAAAAAACACAACACAGAGAAATTTTTATTTATTAGAAATAAAACAAAAAAGACATTTAGCGACTCCATCTTTATTAAAAAAATCCTCTTCCGTCTGATGTAGTCCATAAACGCAATCTCAGCACTGCTACATCGCTCTGCAAAGACACACATGTCTATGCAGAGCAAGAGCAGTCTGAGAAATGACTACAACAGTCAGTGTTCACCTCAGGTCATAGCTCAGGCTATTATTGAAGTGCCACGTTCTGGCGCTGAACCCACGAATTTCTATTAAATTGTTTAAATAAAAACACAACACCAAGAAAAATTATTTTTATTTGAAAAAAAACAAAACCACAAACTTAGGGACTCCATCTTTATTTAAAAAAAATTCTCTTCCGTCCGACGTAGTCCAATCCAGGGTTCTTCTTTAGCTCTGCTACATCTCTGGTAGAAAACCTCCACCAGAGATGTAGCAGAGCTGTGCACCCTGGCATGTGAAAGTTCATGCCAGTTCATGCAGGCAAGCATGAACTTACATGAACCCTGCCAGGCCAGCATCGCTACTTCAAATGAACAGCTGACCTAAGTCAGCTGTTCATTTGAAACTACAAGCGGGAAGGCGTCCAAAAGAGAACACCGGTTTGAAAAACGGATTCTCCTGGATTGCCCGGGCCGGTGCATTCCAGCTCCATAGAGCCCCATGTTATGGGGTGCCGGATTGCGCCGGACCGGGGCAATCCCGGAGCATCCGGTTTTGAAAATCGGATGCTCTCGCATGGACTGGTCCGGTGCAATCCAGCGCCCCATAACATGTGGCTCTATTGAGCCGGATTGCTCCGGACCAGGGCAATCCGGAAGAATCTGGTTTTTAAACCGGTTTGAAAACTGGATTCTCCTGGATTGTACCGTCGGTTCTGTGCTCCCCAGCTGCCTGACAGCAGGATCCTCCGCTCCCCCCGCAGCCTCCCCACCCAATCCTAAGTTAAGATAGGGTGGGGAGGCGGTTGGAGTGAGCAGGAGGATCCTCCTGTCAGGTGGCGGGGAAGCCAGTAGGGGGCTTCGGCATTGTTTAAAAGACGGCGGCTTTTTACCGCTGGCTTTTAAACAATGAAGTGAGGAATTGCAGGTTTTTCCTCTGCTTCCAGACCTCTTTATAGGGTTCAGCAGCGGAGGAATTACTCGCAATACTCGCTTCCACATTGACTTACATTGGACTCGCTAGACTTGTAACGAGTACCCGAGTATTAGGACCTACTCGTTACGAGTCTAGCGAGTCCGAAAATTTCAGTACTCGCTCATCCCTAATGTCAAGTCTTTTCAAAAATGGATGCTCTGGCACTCTAAAAGGAATAAATGTAAATACACTCCAATTGTTTTTTTAGACAAAAAGACAATTGAATTCTATTTTCATTTATTCCTTTAAGAGTGCCAGAGCATCCAATTTTTGATAGATTGAATATTTTGGTTCTGTGCAGCTGGTAAGGGGGTTGAGCCAAGTCTATCCTATACAGACTATGTCAAGTGTTGTCCCACAAGTCTTCAGGTGCAGAACCTCCACTTGTTCACCCAGTACAGTTGGGTGAGTTAATGCCCCTCAGCTGGTATACTAAAAGGACAAGCCTTCTGTTTTTGATGATCTCAGATCTTTGTCATCCCACCATAACTTATCCACCTACACCTCACTTCCAGTGCAGCTGTTTGTTGGGTAAACACTACTCCACCCTCTCTCAGCACAGCAGTCAACCTTCGGTCCTACAGTGAAGTAAAAGATTATTTCTTCCTATACATCTCAAATAAAAGAGCTTGAACGTCACCATCTCATTGACTATCATTGCTACAGAGGTCTTTCAGAGAACCAGTTAATCATTTGATATGTGATGCGCCGACATGGTGGAATTCTGCTCTGCACATGCTGTAGCAACAGAGTCAGCAGCGAAAATCCCTGGCACAGTATGTAATGTTGAGTACTATGATTCAAAGTGAGCCGAATACTGTGCAAATACGCTTGCAGAGGGGGCCTCTGCACCCTATTGCACAGGTTTGAAATGGTTACTATGATGGTTAGCGCTGATGATAACGTCATAAACATCACTATTTCCAGTTATCTACATGTTGGAGCAAACTTTGAACAGTCTGTAAAATTAGGTGGTAGTACCAGAGGAAGAGGAGGAGGAAGAACAGGAGGATGCAGAATCGATATCAATAGTGATGACCGAAATTTGCTCGAACATGTTCGCAAATTTCAAATTCAGCAAGAACACAGCCGATTCAATTTTTCACATCGAATTCAAACATTTTGTGGAAAAGTTGGGAAATTCGTAAATGTAGGACAGAAGCTTTTGTGCAAATGCACTAATGCTTATGTTCTATGTTATCCTACACACACAGACAGAAACACACAGATCATCTTTAGTGATGGGCGAATCCTAAATTACTCGGAATCGCTTGACTCTAGCGAGTCCGAACCCGGGACTCGACTCGTTGCGAGTCTAGCGAGTCCAATGTTAATGAATGGGGAAGCGAGTAATAGCGAGTAGTGTGCGATTTACAAATCGCAGATGTGTCTCGGAAGCTTCAGCCTGAAGCAATCCTAGTTTTGCCATTGATTTGCATTGGACTCGTTTACTGTGCAAGTAATCGCTGGGAAACTCGCACAGATAAGAGTCCGGCTGTCTGCTCTGTGTGCAGGCTGCCGCAGCTCCAGGGTCCTAGAGCCCGCCTGCTGCCTGATGTAGCAGAGCTGAGATTGTTCTCAGTCAGCTCATTCCCTGTGCATAGACATCTATATCTATGCACAGGGGATGTAGCAGAGAGGACATCGCATTTTGGACTGCGTCAGACGGAAGAGGATTTTTTTAATTAAAGATGGAGTCCCTAATGGCTTTATTTTTTATTTCTAATAAAATTTTTCTCTGTGTTGTGTTTTTTTTAAAACAATTTAATAGAAATTCATGGCGGTCATGTCTAATATTGGCGTGACCGCCATCAATTTCGGGCTTAGGGCCGGCTGATAATACAAAGCTGGCCCTAACCTCTTTATTACCCAGCGTGCCACCACCACCAGGGCCGCTGGAAGAGCGGGGTTCAGCGCCAGAGGATGGCGCTTCAATGAACGCGTCATCTTCTGGGGCGGCTGTGGGCTGCAATTTGCAGCGGGGGTGCCCAGAAAGCTTGGGCATCCCTGCACTGCGGATTCCAGCCCCCAGCTGCTTAGCTGTACCTGGCTAGACATAGAAATTGCGCGGAGCCCCACGCACTTTTTTTTAATTATTTCATGAAATTCATGAAATAATAAAAAAAAAGGGCTCGACTATATTCTTGTGTCCGGCCAGGTACAAATAGGCACCTGGGGGTTGGGGGCTGCCCGTCGCTGCCTGCTGGATCCGGCTGGTTCCAGAAATACGGCGAAGCCCATGTAATTTTTTTTCTGAAAAATCAATAAAACAATCCTAAAAAAGGGACTGCATCTTTATTAACCGCTCGCCCATGGTCCAGGGGTTAATAAAGATGCAGTCCCTTTTATTTACATTGTTTTATGGATTTGTCAGAAAAAAATTTCACGTGGGCTTCGCCGTATTTCTGGAACCAGCCGGATCCAGCAGGCAGTGACGGGCTGCCCCCAACCCCCAGGTGCCTATTTGTACCTGGCCGGACACAAGAATATAGTCGAGCCCTTTTTTTTTATTATTTCATGAATTCATGAAATAATTTAAAAAAATGCGTGGGGCTCCGCGCAATTTCTATGTCTAGCCAGGCACAGCTAAGCAGCTGGGGTCTGGAATCCGCAGCGCAGGGATGCCCAAGCTTTCTGGGCACCCCCCGCTGCAAATTGCAGCCCGCAGCCGCCCCAGAAGATGGCGCGTTCATTGAAGCGCCATCCTCTGGCGCTGAACCCCGCTCTTCCAGCGGCCCTGGTGGGGTGGCACGCTGGGTAATAAAGGGGTTAATACCAGCTTTGTTATACAAGCTGGTATTAGGCCCGAGATTCCTAATGTCAGGCCACGTTTGACCCAGCCACTAAGAATCTCCAATAAAGAGCTAAAAAAACACAACACAGAGAAAATGTTTTATTAGAAATAAAAAAAAAAAGCCATTAGGGACTCCATCTTTAATTAAAAAAATCCTCTTCCATCCGACGTAGTACAAAACGTGATGTCCTCTCTGCTACATCCCCTGTGCATAGATATAGATGTCTATGCACAGGGAATGAGCAGACTGAGAACAATCGCAGCTCTGCTACATCATCTCTGAGAGCAGGCGGGCTCTAGACCCTGGAGCTGCGGCAGCCTGCACAGAGAAGACAGCTGGACTCGGCTCGCAAAGTAACAGCAGTTACTTTGCGAGTTTCCCTGCTATCACTGGCACAGTACGAGTCCAATGCAAGTCAAAGGCAATCCTAGTTTTGTCAGAGTCTGTGACAAAACTAGGATTGATATTGATTTGCATTGGACTCGTTTACTGTGCGAGTAATCACTGGGAAACTCGCAGAGTACCGAGTCCTGCGAGTCCCTTACTACTCGCCGAGTGACGAGTCCTAGCTAGTAGATTCGCCCATCCCTAATCATAAACAAAATCTATTAAAGGTCTTGCAGAACGTGGTGAAGCCTGTGTGTTGTATACAACAATGCGTAGCAGGCTTCACCACGTTCCGCACAACCTTTAGTAATTGAAATGTTGAAGGGCCCCACCATGAAGTTTTGCCCCAGGGCCCCAAAGTTTATAGTTACAACACTGAGTGCTTCCCTACACACGTGTCGTATGTGGTAGACAGATCGATGAATGTCACTGAGACCTTTTTGCTCTTTTGAAATTAAAATTCAATGTCAGGGCTAATGGTACCGTCACACGTCGTGATATTGTGAACGATATCGCACCTACGTCACGGGAGCACACTCGTTTGGAGATGCAGATCGGGATCTCAGTTGAGTTGTCACATGGCGAGATATCGGCTCCGACTATGTGGCGATTCCGTGGTGAGATCTGGAATAGCGATCGTTAGGATTACTACATTCTTTAGCAGTGAATGGGAGAAATCGCGGAACACAACGTTATCATGGTGTCACACTAGACAAAGCAGCAGATTGCATGATCGCAAATCTGAAGATTTGAGAACATGTTCTCAAATCTGCGATGAGCGATACAACGCATTATCGTCATCATATCTTGGAGTCACATGCTACAATATCGTTTGGACATCGCAGCCACGCCTCCAAACCCGTGACGTAGGTGCGATATCGTTCATGATATCGCGACGTGTGACGGTACCATAAGACTTGGTACTGAATTATTATAGCAAACTCAGCTAAAGGAACTCGTCAGACTCTCTGTAAACGAGGGAGATGAAGCAGATGAGTCAAACAACGGCTGAAACAAAAAGCTTTGAGATCAGATGACATCAGATGACGATCAACTAAATGGCCTGAAAAGTAAAAAAATGATTTGTTTTTTTCTTTTTTTTTTCCAAAACCATTTGCTGGACCTTGACAATTCTCTGACATAGAATTTTGTTATTTAGTGATTGACATCATTGAGAAATGTGAATTTCAGGAAATTTAACTCAATCTCCATCCTGTGCAGATCGATCTGCTCATCTCTATTTACATTACCATGAATTTAAAGTATATGTAAAATCTATTGTTTTGCTTTTCTAATTTTTTCACATTTGTTGATATATTTTATAGAAGGATAAGAGCCAGTATGGTCGTCCTTTCCAAATAAGCCAATAAAAGATATAAAAGTTCTGCTGTTATATTTATCGAACAGAAGATGCTTTGGCTTTGATGGATATTAAGCAGATGCTATAGTAAACAGTCACTTCTTTGTGCTTAGGTTTAAGCTTTGAACTTAGTAACACCTGCTGAGAATTTGCTGGATAATGGCATTTAGTCAAGTATTTTATATTTGCAGTATAGACTAGGCATGTAAGTAATTTTCTTTGATATACAAGCAGAGTGTTGATGTAAACTGCAAGAAAATGAGATTGCTGTAAACTGTTCAAATCTGACAGTATTTTTTTTCTTTTTGATAGCACACCTTGAGGACACAAACTATATGTCCTTATAAAATTCTAATATGTTCTGTTAACAGAACAATTACACTGCTTTGGGGAGAGCAGAAACCTTAAACAGATGATTTGCTGATGGAAAAGTGTAATATATAAGCAGATACACTGCCGTAGGGCTATAAAATGCATAATGCAAAAATGTAGTAAACTCTGGTTTAATGTCAGATAAACTGCGCAGTTTATCTTCAAGCTAATATGATAAAAAAATTGCTTTTCTCCTTTGTTTCATCGGATGTTCAAGCTAAAGCCATTCTAGTAAGAATAAACATATAACTCCTTTATTCTTGAATAAATTAAAGAAATATTGAAAGTTTGAAAACAATAACTTATGGATAAATAAGGAACAGCTACTAGTTAGTTTTTTTTTTTTTTTTTTTTGTTCAAATATTTTTATTGGATGATTTTTAACAAAACAGCGGGACATAAATACAGGAAAATCAGAAGGGTGACGTACACACGTAAATATAGGGGTATTCAATGGTATTAACCTTAATAGGTACCGTATATACTCGTGTATAAGCCGAGTTTTTCAGCCCAAAATTTGGGCTGAAAAGTCTCCCCCTCGGCTTATACCCGAGTCAATACGGGTGGGGGCTGTGGAGGCTGGAGGAGGCGGGGGGGGCTGCTGTATGAGCGGCCCCGTCACGTGGGGCCGCTCATTATATATGCACTGCTTCCCCCTGTCAATCAGCGGCAGGGGAAGAGTTCATATATGCTACCAAATGCTGGCACTCTCCCCCCTTGTAAGGGCCCCCCCCCGCTGGTTATATTACCATCCCGGTCTTCTGATCAGCGCCGCTCCTCGGTGCTCCGTCCGTCCAGCTACATCCGGGATCCCGGCCGTCGCAGGCGTATGACGTCATCGTGCGACGGCCGGAGATCCCGGATGCAGCGAGGACGGAGCATGAAGAACAAGCACCGAGGAGCGGCGCTGATCAGAAGACCGGGATGGTAAGATAAGCAGATGGGGGGTGAGTGCCAGCATTTGGGGGCAGCTGGGTACCCCCAGGGGGGGGTACCCTGGGGCTATGGGTACCCCCAGGGGGCTGCTGGTACCCCCTGGGGGCTGCTGGATCCCTTGGGGCTACGGGTACCCCCAGGGGGCTGCTGGTACCCAGGGGTGCTGTATTACCCCTGGGGGCTGCTGTATACCCCCAGGGCTGCTGTATATACTGCTGGGGCCTGTATACCACTGGGGCTGCTGTATACTACTGCTGGGGCTGCTATATACTACCACTGGGGCTGCTATATACTACCACTGGGGCTGATATATACTACCGCTGGGGCTGCTATATACTACCACTGGGGCTGCTATATACTACCACTGGGGCTGCTATATACTACCGCTGGGGCTGCTATATACTACCACTGGGGCTGCTATATACTACCACTGGGACTGCTGGGGCTGCTATATACTACCACTGGGGCTGCTATATACTACCACTGGGACTGCTGGGGCTGCTATATACTACCGCTGGGGCTGCTATATACTACCACTGGGGCTGCTATATACTACCACTGGGACTGCTGGGGTGCTATATACTACCACTGGGGCTGCTATATACTACCACTGGGACTGCTGGGGCTGCTATATACTACCGCTGGGGCTGCTATATACTACCACTGGGGCTGCTATATACTACCACTGGGACTGCTGGGGCTGCTATATACTACCACTGGGGCTGCTGGGGCTGCTATATACTACCACTGGGGCTGCTGGGGCTGCTATATACTACCACTGGGACTGTTGGGGCTGCTATATACTACCGCTGGGGCTGCTATATACTACCACTGGGGCTGCTATATACTACCACTGGGACTGCTGGGGCTGCTATATACTACCACTGGGGCTGCTGGGCTGCTATATACTTCCACTGGGGCTGCTGGGGATGCTATATACTACCACTGGGGCTGCTATATACTACCACTGGGGCTGCTGGGGATGCTATATACTACCACTGGGGCTCCTGGGGCTGCTGTATACTACCACTGGGGCTGCTGTATACTACCACTTGGGAGGCCTGTATACCACTGGGGGGGCCTGTATACCACACTGCTGGGGGCTAGTATACCTGTGCTGGGGTCCACCCTCGGCTTATACACAAGTCAATAGGTTTTTCCAGATTTTTGGGGCAAAAGTAGGGGGGTCGGCTTATACGCGGGTCAGCTTATACACGAGTATATACGGTACTTAATATAAAACATCTAAGTAAATCTAGACAAACAAAGATTTGGTTATAAACTTAGTTGTGAGCAGTTATACTTATAAAAAAAAAAAAGAAACAGGAAAGAGAGAAAACGGTTAGGACTTGATAACATAACAATTATGGGGTGAAAAACAAGGGTTCCGAGATACATCTGTAAAATGTTAGGTGCATCAGATGTAGGTTAGAGTCAGGAATTACGTCAATGGCCTAGTTAGATGTTTGAGTGATTGTGTAGAAATCCACGGTTCCCAGTTGTTGAGGTACTTGTTATATGCGTTGTTTCTGACTGCATAGTTAAATTCAAATGTACAGTGAGCCGAGATTCTGTCAGTGGGTTCAGATATGGTGGGTACTTCTGTGGTCTTCCATTTGGCAGCCAGAAGTATTTTGGAGGTAAGGAGTATTTGAGAGATTATAAATCTGAAATTATGGGAGGATATTTGATATACCAATAGAGATAAGGGCTAGTTGTGGGGAGAGAATTAGTCTAAAGTTGGTGGTATTGAAATTAGGTCATTAACTCCCTGCCAGAAACTAAGGATCTTTGGGCACTTCCAAAACACATGAGAAAGCGTCCCGATTTGCGAACAATCTCTCCAGCATAACGGGGAGATAAGGGGGTCGATGTGGTTTAGTTTGGATGGAGTCCAATACCATCTCGTCAAAACTTTAAAGTAGGATTCTTGGACTGAAGCACAATTGGTATTCGCGTAGGAAGTTTCAATTGTAGAGGACAAATCTACCAAATCTATGGGAATACCTAACTCTTTTTCCCACGCTATGATGTAAGGATGTTTATGAAGGATGTGGTCATCATTCAGGTATCGATAGATTTGTCCAGTCATCCAAGTCAAGGATTTAAGTGGGTTTTCTATTAGGGCGATATAGGTTTTGGGAATGAAAAGGCAGAGTTTAGGTCAATCTGGGAAGATTTGATCAGTCTCCAAGCAGTCCTATCTTGCCACGTTAGATTATATTTTTGTTCCAAGTACTGAAACTGAACCAGCTTCCCTTCAGAAAGTAGGTCAGAAGTGTGGCGGATCCCTCGATCACACCAGGAGGATAGTTTAGGCCTGGGATAAGGTGTTCTAGTGTCTCGAGGGATATTCTTGGGTGTTGAGTAAGGAAGTAGGTGGCTAGTTTTTTTAAGGAGTATTTTCCACGCTAGGATCGTTGCCTTAACTGTTGGGAGTGGAGAAGCGATTGTTTTTGATTTACTCAAGTGCGCAGCTAATAGAGCTAGGAGATTATTTGAGTTAGTTAATTCTTTTTCAATAGTCACCCAAGGGACAGTGTTATTTGAATCTGAATCTTTCAGCCAGCTCTGTGACAGCTTTAGTATAGATGCAAGATAGTAGCTATATAGGCTCGGATTCCCCATTCCTCCTCTCCTTTTATGTTTTTCCAGGATTGTGCTGGAAGTTCTGGGTCTCCCACTTTGCCAAATTAATTTTCTTAATTGGGAGTGGAGCTCATTCAGCCTGTTTTTGGAGATGGGAAGTGGGATTGCTCGGACCACATATATAAATTTCGGGAGCACCTTCATCTTTAGCGCTACAATTCTGCCTGTCCAGGATAGTTGGAGTTTGGAGAGGTTTGAAAGATCAGTTTTAAAGGAGTCGAGGAGATCGGAGATATTAAACGCGACTAGGTCTGAAGTGGGTTTTGTCAGTTGGATCCCTAAATACGAGAGTCTAGTTTTTTTCCAAGAAAATGGGAATTGTTCCTTTAGATAAGTGAGAAAGGATCTCTCAATGTTGTAATCTAAGATTTGAGATTTGTTTGCGTTTATTTTGTAATGGGAGATGTTTGAAAAAGTATTGATGGTGTAGGATAGGTGGTGTAAGGATTTTAATGGATTGGTAATAGAAAGTAATATATCGTCTGCAAAGAGTGTAATTTTGTGGTGATGCAATTTCAGGGGGACTGCTCTTATATTTACGTTTGCTCTAATAGCTTCTGCTAAGGGTTCTATAAATAGAGCAAAGAGAAGGGGGGACATGGGGCAACCCTGTCTGGTACCGTTAGAGAGTGTTATTTTCTGGGAGAGAGCTTGATTTGAGTAGATTTTAGCTGTGGGGTTTGTATACATCGCCGAAATTGAGTTGAGTATGTTCCCTCGAAGACCGAATTTGTGAAGGGTTGAGAAGAGGTATTGCCAATTGACCTGTCGAATGCCTTCTCGGCGTCAAGGGCCAAGAAGGCAGTCGGGGCCCTCGAGGATTCAGTCATAGTAAGCAGATTTATGGATCTTCTAGTGGCGTCTGATGCATTTCTATTTGGGATAAATCCCACCTGGTCGCTATTGACCAGTTTGCCGATATATTTCTGGAGCCTATTGGCTATCAATTTAGCAAGAATTTTGGTGTCACTATTGAGGAGGGAAATTGGTCTGTAGTTTTTCGGGTCGGTAGAGTCTCCTTTGTCTTTAGGGATTACCACCACTGTTGCTTCTAACACTTGGGAAAGGTATCCCAGTGATGCAGTCGAGTTTGCCAATTTGAGGATGAAGGGGGACAGAAGTGAAGAGAATGACTTGTACAGTTCATTCTGTAGGCCATCAGGGCCAGGGGCTTTTTCATTTTTGAGAGAGGTGATTAAGGAAGAAATTTTCTGGAAGAGAGTAAGGGGCGTTGAGGTCCTCAATATCCGTATCAGAAAGTGAAGGTAACTGAAGGGGGTTTAAAAAATCCATGATATTTTCGTGGGAAGGATTTGGTATTTGGGTCGTTTTTAAGGTTATACAGGGAGTCATAATATTTGGCAAAGACATTAATAATATCTTTGGGATGGAATTTGCTACCCCTCAAAGAATCTTTAATTTCGCAGATTCTGTTTTTTAGTCGAAGAGTTTTTATTCTTGATGCAAAAAATTTGGTAGGTTTGTTGTCTGATGAGTAAAATTTTTATTTAGATTGTTGTATCATCTTATCATAATCTGAGGTTAGTAGGGATCTCAGTTCAGTTCTAAGTTTGAATATATCTTCGGAAATATTAGCAGAGGAGGTATTAATTTGCAGGATTTCTAAGTTTTGAATTTTTTCTATTAAGCTCTGGGTAGTTTCACGTTTTTGTTTGTTGAAACGGAAGTTTAGCTCGATCATCTTTCTCTCAGGACAGCTTTGAAAGCTAGCCAAAGAGTAGAAATACCGATGTCGGCACTGTCATTTTCAGCAAAATAGAATCTGATAGTTTCTTCGATTTCTGACTTAAATTGGGGGTGGGTGTAGAGGAAACTATTATTCCTCCATAGTTTCTCAGGTTGGTTGTGAGGAGAGGATGAGAATTCAAAGAAAATGGGGGAATGGTCAGACCAAGTTCGCGGGCCAATGGATATTTTTCTGAATTTGTGTAATGAGAAGATGTTCGTAAGTACTAAATCAATCCTAGCAAAAGAGTTGAATCTGCCCGAATAGTGGGTAAATTGGATTGAACTAGCATGGTGACATCTGAAGACATCATATAATTCTGAACGAAGAAGCCAAGGGTGCAAAGGTCTGGTGTAGTGGCGAGATTTTGTGGAGGAGTCAAGAACAGGATCAGGGACAACATTAAAGTCTCCGCATATGATTAATTCTCCTTTTTTGTGCTTGTTTATAATTTTTGAGACCCTGTTTAGGAAGGTTATGTGGCCTTTATTTGGGAGGTACAGATTAGCTATGGTGAAGGTGGTATTGTTGAGTTTGCAAACAAGAATTAAAAATCTGCCCTCAGGATCAGGGATCAGCGAGAGTTCCTCAAAGGTAAAGGAGTTTTTAATTAAGATGGCAACTCAGCCTTTTTCTTAATATTGGAGGAGAAGTAATGTTTTTGGAAGGATTTGTTTTCGAATTTTGGGGGTTTGATTGACGATATTTTGGTTTCTTGGAGGCAGGCAATCTCATAATAGGACTCTTTAATAAGTTTCCATACATGGTATCTGCGTTGGGGTGAATTAAGGCCGTTGACGTTAAGAGAAAGCAATTTAAGGGACATAGAATATCCGGATTTGATTTTGTATGTGTCTCGGAATATAAAAGAATTTGTTACATGTCATCTTGTAAAAGGTCAAGAAAAAAGGTCTCTCTCTGAAAGTGGGTTGGAGGAAAATTCAGGAGGGGAAACTATAATGGTTAAATTACTTAAATGTGAAAGTGAATATTCGCTAGAGTTGTGTCTTGAAGAACGTCAACGAGTTAAAGGCAGGGGAGAGCCTAAAACTCAAGTTTAGGTGTTCAGAAGGGAATACCCCTAAGTCGGAGGGTTCAAGTAAACGAGAAAAAACCTCCTAGGGGAGCTACTGTTATGGTCAGTAGAGCCAGTCAACTGTCTTGATATTAGAGGATCATGAGATAATTATGTTGAGTTGTCATTCCCTCCTTAGAATCATCAATTACTATGGTCTTATCTTGATACGTAAAAAGGACCTTGGCGGGGTTGAAGCCCCATCTGTAGGGGATGTTTTTCTTGCGAAGAGCCCCAGTGATCTCAGAGAGGTTCTTCCTCTGTGCTAGTGTCTCCTTAGAGAGGTCAATGAGGATCTTTAGGGTGTCAAATGGTTTGGGAAGAGTTTTGTGGGATTTCATGTATTTTAGTAAGCGCTCTTTTGTGTGGTAAAAGTGGAATCTTACTATGATGTCTCTGGGGATCTCTGGTTTTAAGTGTGTAGGTTTGACCAGTTTATGAGCACGTGCAATTGTCAGGTCAAGATCTATTAGATCGGGAAGGGCTGATCTGAGTATCTTTTTAATGTGGGAGTGAATTTGTTCAGGTTTAATATTTTCCGACACCCCTCGAAACTTCAGATTTAATCGTCTATCCCTGTCCTCCATGTCCATGATTTTTGCTTTGACGGCGTTGAGATTGTCTTTAAAGGATTTTTGGTCTTTAGATATTTTTTGGACAGAAGTTGAGAGGGATTTAATTTCTTCCTCGTTTTTATCGGTTCTTATAGCAATTGACGATATACCGTTTTCTAGCTTGTCAAAACGCCTGTCCAAATCGGATTTAAATTTGCCGAAAATCCCAAGGAAGAAGTCTTTATTTGGGGGTTTGTCCCTATCTGAATCATATCTCAGTTCAGGGTTAGAGTCAGCTCTCAAGCGACGTCTTAAAGGGCTCGCTAGTGGAGAGTCGGATTTCTCATAATCTGGGTAGAAAGCAGAACTAGAGGAGGTTGGTCTGGAAGTAGTGGTTAGTCATGTTCCTTCCTTTTTCTCGCACTCTGGGAGGTCTCTAGGGAAAATGGTTCGTCAATATGCTCGTCTGGAGGATTGGACCATTGATCAGCATTTTCGGATACATTGGGGGATCTAGATCTGTCACGTCTTGAGGTTTTTTCGGAATCGACTCCGAGTCCTGAGGTATGGGATTACCTCTTTCTTTAGGGTTTTTGTTTTTGGGATTTGGCATTGTGGCAGGATGTTATAATCAATCTCCTAATTTTAAAAGCTGGAAGACTGGGAGAGGAGGTCTAGTAGCTTAAATCTGGTTTCAGTCTGAGCTTGAAGGCTATATGAGAGGAGTCAGAACCTCGGAGTAGGATATATAGAGATGTATCTCCAGTTTTAAACAGATTACATATCGGTTAGGGGAGGTGGGGTAGACAAAATGGAGAGTTGTCTATACGGTTGAATGAGTCAGTTAGTAATGCAAGTTCAATCAGGTCGAACAAGTCAGTTTTGCAGGAGCGGTTTAGTAATGTAAAGGAATAGTGGAAGGGAAAGGAAGGAGAGAAAGGAATAAAGAGGGAAATGTAGATGAAAATCACTTAATCAGAGATAAAAAAGTAGAGAGGGAGAGAAAGAAGAAAGAGGATAGTTACAGAGAGTCACACAACTGCAAGAAAGAAAAGAAAAAAAAAAGAAAAAAAACAGTTTTTCCAGCGTTTGAGTTCTTCGGCCAGGATGGTGATGATATATACGAATTGTTGGTTCTGGATCTTCGTGATAGAGGAAGAGAAGGAGTATTCCAGCTAATAAGTCCGTGCAGCGTCCAAGTTGTTTCGTATAAGATGTAATGTAACTGAGGTAATGATCGTTGCTGGATCCTGTGGGGACACACTTGTGGCTAACTCAGCCGTGGTATTGAGTGTTTATCTATATATAATATATATATATTTAATATAATAATAATAATAAGCTTTATTTATATGCCCACAATTCGCAAGCGCTTTACAATGATACATATATAAGTAGATCACAAAATAGGTCATAAGGTAAGATATGGTGTGGTGTGGAAAAAGAGCTGATTTGAGCACTGCAGGTGCAATATGATGTTTGACCACTAGGAGGCGCGTTTGTCCAATAGGAGAGAGAAAAAAAAAGAAAAAGAAAGGGTAGAAAAATAGGAGAAAAATGGGAAGAAAGTTCCTTCCTTTATATCAATATAGGTACAATAGATCAGCAGAGCTATTTATCCTATGGATGGTTACTGCTATCCAGGCTGGAACCAGTATTGCTGGCAGGGGAGAGCAATAGAGAGAGTCCAGAGGACAGCGTTCCAGATCTCAGGGGGCAGAATAATGGAGCGAGTGTAGAAAGTTAATCAGAGGGGAGAGTTCTCTGAAATCCCAAGTTTGGGCTCCTAGGCAACTCACCAGAGGTCTCCCTTGCATGGAGACCAGGAATCGTCTCCAGCCCAGCCGTAGGTCCCAGAGCAGCGGCGATGAGGCAGCGGGTTTTGCAGACGCCTCCAGGCACCGGAGGACGTCCTGAGGTGGCTGTCGGTGCGGCGATGTCGCGGCAGACACTGAGGCCGTGCGACCGCCGGTCCGGAGGAGCGCGGTCGGGACACAGGAGTCTCCGGTGGGTAGAGCAGTCGCGGGAGGCTGGGTCCGTCGCTGATCGCTCCTAGGCTGCCCGCCCGACCGCAGCGGCACCACGACCTGGGGGGAAGATACAGTCAAGTAGCTGGCGCGGAGGCAGCCCGAGGTAGTTCTGCAGGGCACAGAGAGATGGTGTTGAGCAGCTGTGGAGGCTTACAAGAGCCGAGGGGAGATGTGCAGGGAGAGGTACAATTGAGATGAGGCTGTAAGGAGCAATTTGTAGAGACAAAATGGCGGGTGTGCGCCACGAGTGGGTCCGAGGTGGGCTCACAGGGGCAACCAGGCCAAAGTCCAAGGATTAAGTGAAAAATAATAAGGCCTCTTATTGTAGGAGGTCATAGTGATATTCTCCAGTGGGATTCATGGTGGGATTGTCTTTGGAGGGCAAGATTCCAACTAGATTGCAGTTGGAGGCTCGGGAGCTCTTCAAACAGCGTCCATCTTCCTTGAGCTCCAGGCCACGCCCCTAGTTAGTTGGTTTTATTCCCCAATCAGGCATCTTATCCTATCCAAATATATTCTGCAGCAGGAACATTACCCTGAACACAATTTCATTAAAGGAACTCTGTCAGCACTTTTATTTATGTAAGCTAAGGACAGCGTGATGTAAGGGTTAAAAACGAAAAAGCAATCGTGCTTCTCTTAAGTGTGTGTTATTGTTTCATTATGACTTTGATACCCTGTGTTTACCTGTACAGGACTACTTTGTCACCTGCATGGCAATACAACACGCCCCCTGATATTTTTAACACCTCGTAGTCAATGCACAATCTCTCAGGAGAGCCTGGTGTGTGCGGGGCTGCTCTCTCAGCTCTGCCTTGTTCCTGAAACATAATTATTTGATTGTAAGAACGTCATCAGCCAGTAATCAACATGAAACCTCATTGGATGCAGGGTTTCTTTGCCTACATTATGCTTCTGTGAGGTAGCAAAAACCCACTGACAGATTCCATTTAAGAACTATGTGGATAGTATATATTTATATAAATGTGCATATAGTTATGAGCAGTGAGCAAATCAATTTATTGTATCTCCCCATAATGCCTTGCAGCTATCACATCATAAGTAGGGATGAGCGAGTATGCTTGTCACTACTCGGTACTCTCACAAATATCTCGGTACTCGGGATACTCAGAGAGTACCGAGTAATTTCGCAATACTCTTGCTATGCTCGGGGTCCACCTCCCTGCATGTTGCCGCTCTTTTCAGAGCCAGCCCACATGCAGGGATTGTCTGACAGACACTATAATGCCACAGCCATGTTGGTTGTGGCATTACAGTGATTGGCTGGCCGCACAGCGTCATCAGGTCTTTATAAGACCTGACCGAGCTGTGCTCGTCACTCTGCTCCACAGACAGTGTAGGGAGAGCTGCTGCTGATTGAGGGACAGATTTGTGGCCTTTCAGCTAGTGTAGGCGCAGGGCTGACAATCTAATTACCACAACAGTCCTTCTGTGGACTAATAGAGCTGTATACAGGCAGGCAGGGAGGCAAGGTATATAGCAAACTTCGTTGTGCCAGTATACCAGCCTGCATCACATCTGGGGCTGGTGTACAGGTTGGAAATTTCATCCATCTCAAAACAGTGCTTTTAGGGATTAATTTAGCTTTCTATAGGCAGGAGTAGGTTGTAGCGTAAATTAGGATACGCCAAAACACTCTGTATTCTCATCAGCATTTGTGTCTGACCAGTCCACCTGCTGGGCTTTAATCTCTAATCTCAGTGTCCAGCTAAAAACCAAATCTTGTCTGCATTAATTTATCTCTCTATGTGCAAGAGTGGGTGTTAGCGTAAATTAGGATACGCCAACACACTCTGTATTCTCGTCAGCATTTGTGTCTAACCAGTCCACCTGCTGGGCTTTAATCTCCAATCTCAGTGTCCAGCTAAAAACCAACTGTTGCGCCCCAGGGCATGGGGTACCCGGGTATCAGGCGGCAGTGAGGGGGTTAACTTTGTCATGGGGAATGGCGGCTGCGCCTGATCCCGTATCCTGGGGAGCGGTGCTCTTGAAAAGGGTATTTACAGGGATTACAGGGATCACCAGCACCGCTCCAGTCCTCCGGAGGTTGGTGGGATTGCGGCTGTGATGGTATAGTCCTCCGCAGGCAGGACTGGGACCTCTGGGCCAGCGTAGTGAGGAAGAACAGGTTGTAGCAGAGCTGAGATGGTCGAGGGAGAGTAAGAATAGTCTGTAGAGGGGCACGGTGAGTGAGAGGAAAGGATTCACGCACACAGAAGAAGTCTCTGTACTAGGGATGAGCGAGTCCTAAATTACTCGGAATCGCTAGACCCGCACGAGTCCGAGCCCAGGACTCGCTACTCGTTGCGAGTCTAGCGAGTCCAATGTTAATGAATAGGGAACCGAGTAATAACGAATAATGCTATTTCCAAATCGCTGATGTGTCTCTGAAAGTGTGCGAGTCCAAACTCGCAGGTTTTTCTCTTATTTGGAGCCGATGATGGGAGGGGGAAGCGATTCTCGGGCACACACCATGCTGTAAAAGCAAACATTTTATAATTTCTGGTGGCTTTCTGGGGGCTTGTAAAACAAGTAGCAGGTACTATTTCGTGAAAGGTACACACTAGAGGCTTAGGGCCCTTTCACATCTGCGTTTTTCGTAATTCGCGACAGATGCGGTGAAAAAACCGCATCTGCCGCGTTTACCGCATAACCGTTCCACTTGCGGCGCGGTTGCGGTTTTTTCTATGCAAAGTATAGGCATACTTGCGGCAGGTGCGGCAAGTGCGGTTTTGCACTTGCGGCAGGTGCGGCCGCGAAAAAAACCGCAGTAAGCCGCACCTGCCGCAAGTATGCCTATACTTTGCATAGAAAAAACCGCAACCGCGCCGCAAGTGGAACGGTTATGCGGTAAACGCGGCAGATGCGGTTTTTTCACCGCATCTGCCGCGAATTACGAAAAACGCAGATGTGAAAGCACCCTGCGATATTTTAAGACAGATGGATGGTACCGTGCGAGCTGCAGGCAGGACACCGTACAGCAACGCACTGGTACAGGAAAAAATTGTTTAGTACGCAGAACCAGGCACTGTTAGGCTGCGGTGCTGGCTGCGTGCAAGTTTACAAGTACCGTGCGAGCTGCAGGCAGGACACCGTACAGCAACGCACTGGCACAGGAAAAAATTGTTTAGTACGCAGAACCAGGCACTGTTAGGCTGCGGTGCTGGCTGCGTGCAAGTTTACAAGTACCGTGCGAGCTGCAGGCAGGACACCGTACAGCAACGCACTAGCACAGGAAATTTTTTGTGGAAAAATGGCACCAAAATTATTTGGTAGACTAGTGCCAAAAATAAGAAAAAGCTTAGGATTACAGCTCTGAGGAAAGCTGGGTGAACTAAGCTCTGAGGATGGTGCTGGATTCACTGTAAGGCTGCTCCTATCTCCCTTCCTTACAGTCCTGTACAGCAATCCTCCGTCCTGGTAGTTCTGAAAAGAACTTTTGGGTTATGTGTGAGGAATCTTGACTCCTACACTCCGTCCTGTTAGTTCTGAAAAGAACTTTTGGGTTATATGTGACTCCTACACTGCCTAACTGTCCCTAGATCTGCTCCAAGTCTCCCTGCACTAGGTCAGCTCTTCTCAGGAATGTGCCCAAAATGGCGGGGGCAAGCCTTATATACTGCCTTGCCTGTCATAGATGACATAGGCATCACGATGGACAGCAGCCAATCATAGTCCTGACACAACCAAAGCTGCTATGGCATTACTGACTATGATTGGCTGTCTTCACAAGTTTTCTGACCTAACACGCAATGCTGACTAGTAACATAAAAGATTCTGGATTCGCGAGTCCCGAATAGAGAATACAGGACTCGGAATCGCAGACTCGCTAGGATTCGGACTCGTAGACTCGCTCAGATTCGCTGCTGTTTGGGGAGATTCAAGCTATATAGTGATGTGATAGAGCGAGTCTAGCGAGTCTAGCGAGTGAGATAAAGTAAACTCTGACAAAACTAAGATTGCCATTGACTTGCATTGGACTCGTTACTGAGCGAGTATTCGCTAAAAGACTCGCCGATTACCGAGTCCAGCGAGTCCCTTAAGAATCGCCGAGTAACGAGTCCTAGCGAGTAGACTCGCTCATCCCTACTCTGTACCTTTTTACTGATGTTATTCAGGTAAATAATCCAGGGCACTGATGGGTGACCGGGCTGCAGAGTGGGCTCCACAGCAAGTGGGTATAAGGCCTCCTTTCCTTCTGTATTTTCTTAAGCACAGTCTATTATATCCCGACTTGCTGCCACTCTCTTCCTTCATCTGTATCTCTTTCTTCTCCTGGGCGGTCTCTGGGACGACCTTCTCTGGGCACTGCAGTTCCTGGCTCCCTCTCTTTGACTCTCCCAGGAGACTGGGTAGCTGAAGCTTCCACGGGGCAAAGGGGTTTTCTGTGGGCCTGTAGTTTTCCCACCGATGCAGATCCCCAATATCCGGCTTCTCTGGACCAAACTCTTAACTTGAGCTACTTGTCCCTTGCTTCTATTCCTTCTCTGATCTCCCTGCATTCAGTGCCACTTAGGCTTGTGGGACGCTGAAGGGCCACTCCCGGTCACTGGCTCAGGCCTACTCGCAGCACTCAACACCAGGACTTCCCTGCAGCTCTTCTAGCGTCTGCACACACTCTGACTCGCTCCTCCCCAGCAGCAGTATATATAGGGGATCTTGCCTAAGGGCAGCAAGTTGAGCTCACCCTACTGTGCCAGGGTGAAAGATGTTGTTCGTAGTAAGTACCTGCTGTGGAAAGCCAGCTGTGCAGTAGAGAGATCTGTGGTTACCTGCATTGGCATGGCGCCACACAACTCTTGTCTGCATTAATTTAGCATCTTAGTGCGGCAAAAGTAGGTTGTAGTGTAAATTAGGATACGCCAAAACAATCGGTATTCTCATCAGCATTTGTGTTTGACCAGTCCACCTGCTGGACTTTAATCTCTAATCTCAGTGTCCAGCTAAAAACCAACTCTTGTCTGCATTCATTTAGCATCTTAGTGCGGCAGGACTGGCTTGTAGCTCCAAGTAGTATATGCCAAAACAGGGTATACGGGTCAGCGTTTGTGTCTGACCGTTCCAGCTGCCGGGATTAAACCTCTGCAATCTGTAATCTCAGTGTGCAGCTAAAAACCATCTTTCGGACGACTTCATTTAGCTGTATATAGGCAGCACAACATTGAAAATACGCAAGGCCGGTGGCAAGGGACAAGGAACTTGACGTGATGGTGGTGCAGGCAGAGTCCGAGGCTGTGTGCAAGCTCGAATTGCGCCATGACAAACGCCCTCATCATCTCGCTCAACCTTCCTGTCCCAATTTCTAGGGGACCGCAGCAGTACACCACTATTAGGTAAATCAAGACCAGTGTCAACAGGTTGTTAGTTGGATAGCGGATAATGCTTCCAGTCAGTTTGGCACCACCACAAATACCCGGTCTTCCACACGGTCAAGTGCTAGTAGCCGTGAGAATAGACTGCACAGTCCACACCTCCTTCCTCCCACCATGCTGAGTGCCCGGCCCCGGACATAACTGATCCCACACTTGGACACTCTGAAGAGCTGATCACTTATCCATTCATAGATTCTGGCCTCTCGCCATCTCCAGTTGAAAAGGGTCATGCAGAGTTCATCCAGTAACTGACCCAACCTGGCAGGAGGACATGCAGAGCGAGGACAGCAGTGCACAGGGGGAGTTTGGTGTTGCATCACAACAGGCCGGAAGTGGTGTCCGCAGGCAGAAGGCAGGCAACCGTTCCCTGGAACAACAACATGACAGAAGTTGCCAGTACTACTGCTAGGTCTTCCCGAGTCTGGCTATTTTTTAAGGTATCTGCAGATAATTCCAAAAAGGCCATTTGCAACACCTGCCATGCCAGCATCAGCAGGGGTAGCAAAACTAGCAGCCTGACCACCACCAGCATGATTAGGCACATGTCAGCAAAGCACCCGACTTTGTGAGATGTACACCAGAGTCCAGGAGCAGTGTCTGCGTCTTCCACTGTTGTGCGTGCAAAACAATCCCCTGTCCAAACTGCATGCAACAATGTCTCCTGTCCTTCACCTGTAGTTGCACAAGCAGAAATAGCACCATCAGCAACCATGTCCTTGCCCCAGCGCAGCGTTCAGTCATCCATACACCAATCTTTGGAATGCAGGCGCAAATATGCTGCCAACGCCCCACATGCCACAGTTCTAAATGCACACATTTCGTGACTGCTTGTGCTGGAAATGTTGCCTTTTAGGCTAGTGGAGATGGAAGCATTCCACAACTTGATGACGACGGCTGTCCCACGTCATTCGGTCCCCAGCCACCACTATTTTTCCCGGTGTGCCATCCCCGCATTAGATAAGCACGTGTCATAAAACATCATACGTGCCCTTAACAACTCAGTTTCAGGCAAAGTCCACATAACCACGGACACGTGGAAAAGTGCTTGTGGGCAGGGCCGGTACATCTCGCTGACGGCACACTGGGTTAATATTCTGGAAGCCGGCGAGGCAAGCTGACACATGTTCCATGCGTGGCCCATGTGCTCAACCTCGTGGTTCAGTGGTTTCTTAAATCCTACCCGGAGCTGTCAGATCTGCTCGTCAAAGTATGCCGCCTGTGTGCCCATTTTAGAAAGTCACCTACTGCTTCTGCCGCCCTAACCTGCTTCCAGCGGCGTTTGCAGCTTCCGGCTCACAGACTGGTGCATGATGTCCCCACGCCTTGGAATTCCACACTGCACATGTTGGTCAGGATTTGTGTGCAGAAGAGGGCAGTTGTTGTGTACCAGCATCAACTAGGCCATCGGTATACGGTTCAAACTCCTCACATAAGACCTCAGGAGTGGACATGGATGTCTGACATATGTACCGTCCTCCAAAACTTTGAGGACTCCACCAAGATGGTGAGCGGCGATGATGCCATCATTAGCATCACCATCCCGCTTCTCTGTCTTCTAAAACACTCTCTGCTGAAAATCAAAGATGATGCATTGCAGGCAGAGCACGATGAGTTGGAGCAAGAAACCATACTGGGTGATTACATACAGCCCAGCGTCATCTCATCCCAACGTGCATTGGAAGACTATGACGAGGAGGAAGAGGATGAAGAAATAGAGCTACGTTCATGCTGAATTGACGGTAATACATGCGCAACCGTCAGACCGTCGGTTCAGCGTGGATGGCCAGAGGGCAGGGGAGAGGAGGAGGAGGATGAGGTCAACATGGCCAGTCATGCTGTTGGTGAGGACCCTGAAGTCTTACCTCTTAACAGTCTGGCGCACATGGCTGACTTTATGTTACGCTACCTGTTTCGTGACCCTCGCGTTATCAAGATCTTGGCGGACACTCATTACTGGTTGGTGACACTTTTAGACCCACGCTACAAAGAGAACTTTATTTCTCTTATTCCCGAGACGGAGAGGTCTACAAAAATGCTGCAGTACCCGAAGGCCATAGTCGCGGAATTAGTCAAAAAATTCCCTTCTGAAAACGCTAGCGGCAGAGGTCACTAATCTGTGGACAACCAAGGCGTCCGGCCGAGAGAGGCACAAGTCCAATCCAGCAGAGGTAGGGGAACACTCTCAAAGATCTGGGACACTTTTCTTAGCACCTCCCGTACCACAGGCCCTGAGGTGCGGGTAGTGTCACAAGGAATGCAAAGTTTGCCAAGATGCTGAGGGAGTACCTTGCCGATCGTACTAAAGTGCTCCTAGACTCCTCTGTGCTTTATAATTATTGGGTATCCAAGCTGGACATGTGGCAGGAATTGTCCCTCTATGCCTTGGAAGTCCTGGACTGCCCTGCCACTAGCGTTTTGTCAGAGCGTGTTTTTAGTGCCGCAGGTGGAATCATTACTGATAAACGCACCCGCATGTCAACTGAAAATGCTGACAGGCTGACTCTGATCAAGGTGAACAAGGTTTGAATTGGGCCTGACTTCACCATACCATCACCAAATGATAGCGGAATTTAAATTTTGTGCCAGTAAATTGCCATGCACCTCCGCACACCCACACATGGGTACACACTTCATGACTTTGGCTACTTGCTGTACTGCTCCTCCTTCTCCTCATCCGCCACCATCATAAGATAAGTGCGACCGTGTTTCATGATGCCACAAAAACATAATTTTTTACATCATATTTATGATGATGATGACCCTAACCGTTCAAACGTTAGGCAGTAGTTTCATGTATACTCCCAAGGGGTAAATGTTTTAGTCCATACTTACAGAATGGGCATTACAAGTACAGGAGACCCGCTCCTTTGTAATGGGAACAATATTTAGAGGCTCTCCTCCATGTTACTTTCCAGGGTCATTGAAGTGCCTCACAATTTTTGGCTGCCTTGCCTAGGGCAATACTACAAAAGACCCACTTCCTTATAATGGGCACATTATTTAAAGAAACCCTCATGCACGTCTCTATCCAGGGGCATTGGGGTGCCTCCCAATTTTCGGCTGCCCTGCCTAGGACAATACTACAAAAGAACCACTTCCTTAAAATGGGCACAATATTTAAAGAGGCCTTCATGTACATCTCTTCCCAGGGGCATGGGAGTGCCACACAATTTTTGGCTGCCCTGACAAAGGGCAATGCTACAAAAGACCCACTTCCTTATAATGGGCACAATATTTAAAGAGGCCCTCATGCACATCTCTATCCAGGGGCATTGGGGTGCCTCCCAATTTTTGGTTGCCCTGCCTTGGGCAATACTACAAAAGACCCACTTCCTTAAAATGGGCACATATTTAAAGAGGCCCTCATGCACGTCTCTTTCCAGGGGCATTAGGGTGCCTCCCAATTTTTGGTGCCCTGCCTTGGGCAATACTACAAAAGACTCACTTCCTTATAATGGGCACAATTATTTAAAGAAGCCCTCATGCATGTCTCTTTCCAGGGGCATTGAGGTGCCTCCCAATTTTTGGCTGCCCTGCCAAAAGCAATACTACAAAAGGACCCACTTCCTTAAAATGAGCACATTATTTAAAGAGGCCCTTTCATGCACATCTCTATTCCAGGGGCATTAGGGTGCCTCCCAATTTTTGGCTGCCCTGCCTTGGTCAATACTACAAAAGACCCACTTCCTTAAAATGGGCACAATATTTAAAGAGGCCTCATGCACATCTCTTATCCAGAGGCATTGAGGTGCCTCCAAATTTTGTCTGCCCTGCCAAAGGGCAATACTACAAAAGACCCACTTCCTTAAAATGGGCACATTATTTAAAGAGGCCCTCATGCTCGTCTCTTTCCAGGGGCATCGGGTGCCACCCAATTTTTGGCTGCCCTGCCTAGGGCAATGCTACAAAAGACCCACTTCCTTAAAATGGGCACAATATTTAAAGAGGCCCTCATGCACGCCTCTTTCCAGGGGCATGGGGTACCCCAATTTTTGGCTGCCTTGGCTCGCCCTTGGGCAATACTACAAAAGACCCACTTCCTTAAAATGGGCACAATATTTAAAGAGGCCCTCATGCACTTCTCTTTCCAGAGGCATTGAGGTGCCTCCAAACTTTTGTCTGCCTTGCCAAAGGGCAATACTACAAAAGACCCACTTCCTTAAAATGGGTACATTATTTAATGAGGCCTTCATGTACGTCTCTTCCCAGGGGCATCGGAGCGCCACACAATTTAAAAAAAAAAAATCTTTCATGTAATCCAAAAAACTAACATACACCAACTCTGTCTCACAAGTGGGTGTGAGCCCTTAATATTTTCTCCAGGAAAATCCATTTTGGTTTCATTTTGTAACGTTTTCTTGACAGTCTGTAAAAGTGGCGTAATACTCTGACAACATTGTTCACAGCAGTGACCTTGGAGTCTGAAATGCTTACAGGGGTCTTCCTCATGCTGTTCCCATGTCATTTGAGCACTGTTCTGATACTTTTGTGACATTTTTAGGGTTTATCCATGCTGCTGGGGGTCATGCCAGAAAAATACTCGGGTCTCCCATAGGATAACATTGGGCTCGGTGCTCGGGCCGAGTACACGAGTATCTTGGGATGCTCGGCCCGAGCTTCGAGCACCTGAGCATTTTAGTACTCGCTCATCTCTAATCATAAGGTCTAGCAAAGCCAATCAGTGGGGAATGCCTTAGGCACCATAAAAGTTGAGCTATGGAAAGCAGAGGTGAGTCTAGGCTTTTACAGTTTAGGAATAGTAGGTTATGGCCTACAGTTCATCTTTTCTGATAGGAATAAAAACGAGCTAAATAAAAGTGAGGTGTACTTTTCCAGAGCTTAAGAACATTAAAAAAAGAAATGGTAGTCTTAGTAGATGAATAATAATAAATGTATTCAAGTGATAGGGAACTGCTGAACCTACATAGTCTGAATCACTGTGAATTGATTGATATATTTCAGTACAGCAGCTTACATATATTTTTTTCATTCTTCATGCTGTACAAAGAAGGGGAACATGATTTATCACAGAAAAAAATAAAAACTTACAATTTTAAATTTATATTCACAATAATAATTGTATGCACACATTATGTGGTTAAAGATAAATTAAGAAAATATCAAAGTCACATATGGTACAAAGTCAAGGGGTGCTGCATGCCAACAAATCAGTATGAATATGGGAGAAAAGAATTGGCACAGAGGCAGCACACCACATTATCTGGAAATAAATATAGCAGTCAAATCAAATATTAAAATCACTTAAAGGAAAACTGTCCAGTCAAAAATCCATGTGTTACTGCTATAGTTTTCTAATTCCTCGCTCTAAACTCTCTTTATTTATGCCTTTCTTTTACTTATATTTCCCTCCTATCTTCTGTAAACTTCAAATAAAGAGATTAATTCCATCTATTAATCACAGTGAGTGAGTGAGTGATCCACTTAATTCTCTGCTGTCCACTCCCCATAAAATGAATATGCATGTCACAGATTCATATCACTGCACAGGAGATCAGTGTGTGGGAAGGGCTGTATTCTTCTCTCTGCTCTCTGTATTTGCAGCATCACAAGAGGTCAAATTCAACACAGAAACTGTCACAGCAGGGATTCCTGTTTAGAGAAATAAATGGAGTCTACACCATGTTCCAAATTATTATGCAAATTGGTTTAAGTGTCATAGGGTTGTTTTTTTTCAATGAAACCCATTGATGGTATTGTGTCTTAGGGTTCTTTTCATCACTGAAATCAATTTGAGATACCTGTGATAATTAGTTTGGCAGGTGAGCCAATAAAAAAACTGGATGTTCCACAATATTGAGCACGCCACAGTTTTCAAGTAACATGAGAAAGAAAAAGGATCTCTCTGCTCCTGAAAAGCAACAAATAGTGCAATGCCTTGGACAAGGGATGAAAACATTAGATATTGCACGAAAATGTAAGCGTGATCATCGTACTGTGAAGAGATTTGTGGATGATTCTGAGCACAGATGTGTTTGTGGAGATAAAGGCAGAATGAGGAAAGTTTCTGCCAGGCAAGTTCATCAGATTTAGAAAGCAGCTGCTAAAAAGGCCTTACAAACCAGCAAACAGATACTTGAAGCTGCTGGTGCCTCTGGAGTCCCTCGAACCTCAAGGAGTAGGATCCTTCAAAGGCTTACTGTGGTGCATAAACCTACTATTCGGCCACCCCTAAACAGTGCTCACAAGCAGAAACGGTTGCAGCGGGCGCAGACATACATGAAGACTAATTTTCAAACAGTCTTGTTTACTGATGAGTGCCGAGCAACCCTGAATGGTCCAGATGATTGGAGTAGTCAATGGTTGGTGGATGGCCACCATGTCCCAACAAGGCTGCAACATCAGCAAGTGAGAGGAGGAGTCATGTCTTGGGCCGTAATCATTGGGAAACAGCTGGTAGGCCCCTTAGGTTCCTGAAGGGGTGAAAATGACCTCTGCAACGTATATAGAGTTTCTGACTGAGAACTTTCTTCCTTGGTACAAAAAGCAAAAAATTGCCTTCAGGAGCAAAATCATCTTCATGCATGATAATGCACCATCTCATGCTGCAAAGAATACATTTGTTCATTGGCTGCTATGAGCATAAAAGGAGAAAAACTCATGGTGTGGCCACCATCTTCCCGTGACCTCAATCCTATAGAGAACCTTTGGAGTATAATCAAGCAAAAGATCTATGAGGGTGGGAGGCAGTTCACATCAAAACAGCAGCTCTGGGAGGCTATTCTGACATCATTCAAAGAAATACAAGCAGAAACTCTCCAGAAACTCACAAGTTCAATGGATGCAGGAATTGTGAAGGTGATATCAAAGTAGGGTTCCTATGTTAACGTAACTTGGCCTGTTAGGATGTTTTGGAGTTATAGTTTATTATTTCAGTGAATGTGACCTCCTAATGCTGCAAATTCAACAAATGAGCATTTTAGTTCTTTAAAAAGATATCAAATGTTTAGAAACTCTACTGTGACTAATAATTTAGAACAGTGCATTTAGAGTTTTTGTTTTTTTTTGAAGATTATAACTGTTATCGTTGGGAGGTTTCTTCAATAAAATTTGATGTATACTCTAACGGGTGATGACTTTTATTACACTGACTTTCATTTGCACAGACCACTCAGGAAAGTCAGAGAAAAAGAACATTTGCATAATAATTTGGAACATGGTGTAGATAAGTTAGATCTGTAATAGCTCCCGCTGTGTCCTCACAGAGCAGAATTCCTGTAAGTGAAACCTGACACTGCACTGTTAGCAAAGGGAGGAGGGAGCTGCTGAGAGGGAGTGCTTAATTACATGCCAGTTTATACAGCAGCCGGACTATTCCTGTTTGCTTATGATGGAGAGGACTAATCCAGGGTCTGCAGGGTCTGACAATGCTGATAACATGGAAACTACAAACAGTACAATAATGATTTTACATGTCTTTAAAAGGTCTGCCCAGGCACTATTCAAGGGTAATAATAATAAATAATAATAATTTATTCATTTATATAGCACTATTAATTCCATAGCACTTTACATACATGAGTAATACTGTCTCTCTTGGAGCTCCCAATCTAAATATCCTATCAGAAATATTAGTATCATACAGAAAAATGACCCAACAGTATCCCTTTAAAAATACACAACCACAGGTTGGCGGAAAAAGGTGACCCCAGCCTGATATAAAGACATGGACAAAAATATGTTAATGCCAGTGGTACAAGACACAAACTCATGGGATGGGTTACATGTGACATCAGGGAATCCTCTCATCCTGACGTCATGGTGATGTATTTTCTGTGTTTGGCATCTTCAATGTGTATATAAAATCAGCTCAAGTTAGCACTGTAACATGGTTGCATCTCTTGATGAAGCATTGGAACGCCCTCTGAAACGCATCAAGAATAAAAGGCACCACTATTCTTTAATGCATTGAAGTCTATCATCTTTATACAGTTTGCACGGTTCGAATAGTACCATCCATTGATTCTGTATCAATCGCCACAGCTAACGAGGAGTGTGGATCTGGCCGCAGCTGTACTATATGCATATACTTGTTGTGGGTCCCACAACCGGGTCAGGTGAGCAGCTATCATAGCATTTATTTTAAATTGTTTTAAAAGATAAGACCCTATTACACTTTTGCCTCCTCACTTTTGATAGTACAAGATAATCTCAAAGCAATATAAAGCAGGGCAATCATTAATTGACACAGATCAGACAAAAGATCATCTTTGCTGATTGGTTCATGTGGGATGACAATTTAAGGTATATGGTTGTTCAAAAATTCTAATTAAATCCTTAACAGAACAGGGGGACAATTAAGTCAAAATCCCTCCATAACAATTGCGATCTTGATAGCCCGAAGTTAGAATAATATGCAAGATTAAATGAGGCAATACAATGCATAAACAGCAGCAAGGCAGGTGAATTTTAGTATAAGTGCACAAGGCAGTTACAGACTGTGTCAATGTTGATCTTATAACCAACATTCCCAATAAGCCCTATACACCAAGGGATCATTGTGGGCTAATAATAAGGGGCAAGGAACAGATAAGCGCCAATTGTGCAGATGATACCATGATAAAAAACTTGAAAGATGTCGTTGGTCAAGTTAGAGGGCTGGGGGCACACTCCTACAGGTGTCGCCGCATCGGCGCTTCGTCAATGATGGTCGAGAAACAAACTGTGTGCGCTAAATTCAAGTCTCTATCAAAGTAATAAAACTCTGGTGTGTGGCATTGCCAGGCAATGCAGCGATCCAGGAAATGACTGCCCTGAAGAAGGATATTGCGCTTAATTGTTCCACTCTCCTGTTAAGGGTTTACATGGGATTTTTGAGATAACCATATATTTTGAATTTTCATCCCACATGAACTTATCTGCAAAAATTGTGTGTTCTTTTGTCTGATCTGTGTCATGTGATTATTGTCCTGCTTTATATGGTTTTGTGATTATATTTTACTACTGGCACTTACCATATATTTGTCCATCTTATTGTATACGACTGGGGTCCACTTTATCTACCAACCTGTGGCTGCGTATTTTGAAGTGATTTTAATATTTTTTTTTTCTGTGTGTACTAATAAAGCTTGATTGTTATATTTTTTCTAAATACTGTGGTGTGCCGCCTCTGTGCCAGTTCTTTTCTCCTCAGTTCTTAGTTATAGAACAAAACAGTGTTGTCACAATAGAATGTTAGCTAATAACTTTCCAAGTCATTTCACTGTATTTTGGCGGTATTTGTGCCTCCTGAGTTCTACTTGGGGAGTTGCATTTGAGTTAGGCGGCCGTCACACACTACGATTTTGTGTGGGAACTCAATAACGATGTCAGTGGTGTGTGTTTGTGGATAATATCTTAGTGAGCTGTCACATGTATAGATAACGTTCAGGACGCAGCAGCGATGTTACGTGCAGAGATCGTTCACACAACCAGCGACCGATGCTTGTCAATGATGTGAATAGGAGAAATCGGTCAGGAGATCGGTTATGGTGGTGTTACACAGAGCGATGCAGCAGATTGAATGATGACATCGTCTGATATAGGGTCCGGTTCCCATATCTGTGATTAACGATCTGACCACTAATCGGTAGTCGTATCATGCTGTCACACGCAACGACGTCGTAGGAGCGATGCCAAATCAGGCACTTTCCAGCATATGTTTGCATATATCGTAGAATGTGACGCCTGCCTAATTCTATTGTGACATACACACATACATACATACACTCAGCTTTATATATTAGATGTAAGAGAACTAACAACAAAATACATTTTTACAGCATTCACTAGTAAAGCTCATCCACCATATAATAAATAACAATATCAATTCTAAAAGACTTTGTAAAAATCTCCTGCTAATAAAATATTTAATATAAATCATCAACATATATGGTCAATAATATTCAAATTCTCCGGGGCTAAAGTGGACATCTTGAAAATCCAAAAGGAATCCCTACTAATCAACTTGTGAAATTGATTGGGAATATTTTTTGGTATCTTATCTGTTTCAAAATAGTTAAACGCAAGCTATCAGGATGTTTATGGTGTTCCATCAACAACATTCTTTGATTCATTACTCTACTCCTAATATTATGTCTGTGTTTATTAATTCTATTGTGTATAGGTATTTACTCCAGATGGATGAATTGCAGTTCAAAAATGTATTAACAGAGAAAACCTAACCAGTGGTTCTTTGCAGGAAACTTTTACATCCATGTTTTATTGCACCACAACAGCGGTAGTTTGAGCCCCTGCATCGGAAGACCCCTTTTACATCTTGGAAAAGGTATGAGAGATGATAGCATAGCTTGCTAGACCCTCTTACTTTATGTGATTACTGTCCTGCTTTATATGGTTTTGTGATTATATTTTACTACTGGCACTAACCACATATTTGTCCATCTTATTGTATACGACTGGGGTCCACTTTATCTACCAACCTGTGGCTGCGTATTTTGAAGTGATTTTAATATTTTTTTTTTCTGTGTGTACTAATAAAGCTTGATTGTTATATTTTTTCTAAATACTGTGGTGTGCCGCCTCTGTGCCAGTTCTTTTCTCCTCAGTTCTTAGTTATAGAACAAAACAGTGTTGTCACAATAGAATGTTAGCTAATAACTTTCCAAGTCATTTCACTGTATTTTGGCGGTATTTGTGCCTCCTGAGTTCTACTTGGGGAGTTGCATTTGAGTTAGGCGGCCGTCACACACTACGAGCAATCCAGCTATATGTAATGTCATTTTTTAACTTTCTTTTTCACCTAAATACATTATTGGGATCTTTAGATAAGTTTTTTTTGCCAAAATAGGATCAATTTCCAAAATACAGCATATATAAAAAAGGAAACTAATTCAGCTCACCAGTGTTTCATGTCTGATTAAAGCTCAGCTTGGAAAAATCTTGGCATGTCATTGCGGCAGAAACACCATAAAAATGAAAAAATTCCAGCTAGCAGAAAAAGGATTTGACCATGCAGGTGCAATCCAAAAGCTTGAAATTTATGTGCATATAAAGTGATATTTCAAACATTTATTTTGGTTTTATGGACCTGGAAGGTAAACTTCATATTGAAACAATTGTTATTCAGATAAGAAATTAATTCTGAAATGACTGTAGAGTCCCCATTCCCACAACAATGTTAATATATTTCATCAATAACAATACTGAATAGATTGGAATCTGAGAAGATATACATTTCTTCCCAGTTAGACATAACAATGTTTGCCAGTGAGGAAGAAAGCCCTCTCCCCAATATCCTATCCCTAGGTCTGGAGAAAAAAAATGTGAATTAAAGGTGAAATAGTTTGTAGTAACAAGGACAGTACTGACTCCACAATATAATCCTGTAGTTCTTGTTGGTAAGTACAGTATTATTTTTTTAAAAAGTGACAATCCCATTATTGCTACCTCAAATTGTATAGAAGGGTATAACCCTACTACATCTGAAGTAATCTAGCTGTAATCAGCATGCAAGACAAACTCATCAAAAGTTGCTGTTACTGCTTTAGTGTCCCTGATATATCCAGGGATATGACAGATCAATGCCTGCAAGAAAGGATGCATCCAGGTTCCTACGTTCAATTTTGATGATCCTATGCCAGCAAGAATTGACCTAAAGGGAGGTGAAAATACCTCTTTGTGCAGCTTAGGGAAGTCATGGTATATTGGAATGACAGGACTTTTAACAAATAAAAAATTCCTACATTTCAGATTTATAATTCCTCAGATAATGCCCTCCTCTAAGTGATGTGCCAACTGTTGATGAAATCTGGTGGTAGTATCTTCCTTAATGTTTAAATAGAGTAAAGAAAATCCCTGGTCTGTGGATTGATAGTGTATGTCATTTTAGATTTTTTACATGGGTTCTTTGTTTTATCTTGGTATCTGTAGGGTTAATATTGTAATCATTAATTGTTTTATTGTTCAACCAATGATAAGTTGATGTGTTTTATATATTAAGTCACTTTCTGGCAATATCCTCTTGCATCACCTGATGAAGGCAGCGTTTGCTGCAGAAACGCGTAGTGGCCTGTAAGAGGTTAATAAAGAAATAATTTTCTAAAAATAACCCTAGTGCCATTTTATCTCGAGTCCTAGCGCTCCACAGACCAGGGATTTTTTTTACTCTCAGCTTCTTGCACTTGTGCACACCTGGCAAGAGCAGCTCTGGACAAGAGATACCATTAATCCTAGATCCTGAGCTCCATGACCTAGCAGTACAACACGGTCACCGTTGAAGGACCTGTGGTGACATCAATCCGGTCACGTGACCGCGGCAGGAGCTGGAGCTCCAGGAGCAAATTTCGGTGCCTCCACTATACCTCCAAGCGGAGGTGGATTCACAGGCGTAAGACCGCAGTTGTGCAGGGTTGCACAACCACCTCTGGTGAGTGGCTACACAGCCCTGGGCCTAAATCCATTCCAAAACCTCCTTCACATGCGCTCCCACCCCCTCCCGCCTTTTGTCTTTAATGTTTAAATATACCTTGTCCTTCAGTAACATATTGGAGATCTCTTTATACAGTATAACCCAGAGTCTAAGACAACTATCGCGCCACAGACAAAGGTACAACTATGTCTGAATAGTTTTTATGGTTTTGCAATACTTTACATTCCCCATCTGTAAAATTAAATTTGTAGTTGAACTCACCTTATCCAATCTCAACAGGCCTTTCTCTATCAGATCTTTGAAATGATTAGTACCGGTAGAGAGGGATCCAGTGGGGTTAAAATAGGGATTGCTCATTTTAAAATCATATTGCTTGAAGGTTATGACGTTTGTTGTTTCAGACTGTAACTATCTTAGCTCTGCGTAATGACACAATTGGGAAAAGACCAGAATTTGTACCCATGTTGTTTACAAATAACAAGGAAAAGAAGCGCACATAGAGTAATACCTTCGGGTTTGATGGTCACACAGACTCCCACAATACAGACTCACCTGGTATGGTTGTGAATTGTCGCAACTCCCTTGGACAAGCACGTATGGTCGCAGCAGGCTCCCGGCGAGAAGTAAGGATACACATGGAGAAAATAGAACCGGAAGGATTTTTTGTGATTGTTCCTGTGTGTATATATAACTGGATGTGCTGTTGAATCTTGATGCCCTGATGAAGTGGCCTGTTTGCCACGAAATGCGTAGACTGAATAGAGTGTGTGTGTGTTACTCTCATTGTGGTCAGCAGGGCTTCTATCCATCCGGTTCTATTTTCTCCATGTGTTCCCATGTTGTTTGTAATATCTGAATCGCAGGCAAATCAGGCAAAAAAGGTTTAAGATCATGGCAAATTTATTGATGTCAAGAATGGTCTTAAATAAGTCAAATTTTACCGTACGAGAGAAACCACAGCTGACAGTTTCCAGACAGGACACTGTATTATTTTTTTTCTCAGATTGAGTCCGTAGATTTCCTATGCTTGCATACTGCCTTCCTGCCTCATTTTTTGCCTGCCATTAGACTCTGATGAAACATTGTTAAATTGGGAACTGATATTTAAAGTGCAACTAAAGCCTGCTGAAGTAGAATTTTTTTCATAAGCACAACACTGAAAGTGGAGGCAGGTGCTGATCTTTTCACTGTGATCTCCAGGATCTCCAAATGAGTACATTAAGATATCTTTGCCTCAAAAGGTACAGAAATAGACTAGAGAAAACCAGGGGTTTATAAACCAATTACATAATTTTTTTTAAGACAATGAAGATGTATCCCATAATTAAGGATTTGCATAATTTCATAGCTTTCTATGCTGATTAAAATTATGAAAATGAAAAAATTTAGTAATTCTTTAAAAACAGTAGCACACCTTGCACCGAACATATATATGGTTATGACACACAGCATCATCTGGGGCAAGTTGGCATATTTTTCTCTGCATCTCAGTAGTGAACATAGAAATATGGAATATTTGTAAAATGAATTATAACAACACAGTATTAAGTGTAAAACGTATTTCTATATATCCAGTGTTAATATACATTTACTGTATATTTACCACACATGACAAGACCCAAGGTGCAGACTATGTCACACTCACAGGGTTGAGTGTCCGGCCATGAATCGCCACCTGAAGGAATGAGCATGGGCAACAGCCAAGACTTCTGCTATAGCGCAAGGAGGTGGTATTAGGCTTAGCAGTAGGTGCCTGCAACTCCAGGATGTCTCAATAACACAACAGCTGACTCCAGAGGTCAGCTCTAAAGGACAGGATCTCTGAGAAGTGCAGCTGGAGTGGCCGATACCACCAGGTATTGGAACTCAGCAGTGGCGGATAGATGCACACTGGTATCTGGACCAGCAGATGCTAACTGGAGCAAACTGATATAGTCACAGCAGATGTGAGCGGAGCACACTGGTATAGTCAGAGTAGGCGCTGACCAGAGCAGATTTGTATAGGCCAGCAAGTAAGATGCGGGCTGGTGCAGGCTGATATAGACTCAAGGACAATGTAAAAGTTAGCAAGTATGGTTACAGGTATAGGGACACAAGGTACAGAAAACATGGACAGAAGGGACATGAGAACTAGCAACGGTCTCTACAGATCAGACAGCAATGTTCAGAAACCTCCCAACGAGGAACAGTGCCTTATACTATGCCCCCCTGCTCCATCCTCCTCAGCTCCTCCTGCCTGCTCTCCATCCTGCCCCCTGGTCCATCCTGCCCCTCTGCTCCTTCCTGCCCCGCTGGCTCCATCCTGCCCCCCTGGCTCCATCCTGCCCGTCCCCACCGCTCCGCCTCCTGCTCCATCCTGCCCCACTCGCTCCATCCTGCTCTGCTCGCTCCATCCCCCCCTGGCTCCATCCTGCCCCCCTGGCTTCATCCTGCCCCGCCGGCTCTATCCTGCCCCCCGCCACCATCCTGCCTCGCTCGCCACCATCCTGCCCCTCTCGCTCCATCCTGCCCCTCCACCACCATCCTGCACCGCTCGCTCCATCCTGCCCCGCTTGCTCCATCCTGCACCCCCGCCACAATCCTGCCCCGCTCGCTCCATCCTGCCCTGCTCGCTCCATCCTGCTCCCCCGCCACCATCCTGCCCCGCTCGCTCCATCCTGTCCCGCTCGCTCCATCCTGCCCCGCTAGCTCCATCCTGCCTTGCCAGCTCCATCCTGCCCCGCGGCTCCATCCTGCCCCCCCACCACCATCCTGCCCCGCTTGCTCCATCCTGCCCCCCTGGCTCCATCTTGTCCCGCTCGCTCCTTCCTGCCCCGCTTGCTCCATCCTGCCCCGCTTGCACCATCTTGCCCCGCTCACACCAACCTGCTCCGCCGGCCCCAACCTGCCCCGCCGGCTCCATCCTGCCCCGCCGGCTCCATCCTGCCCCCACCTAAGCCACCATCCTGCTCCTCCGGCTCCATCCTGCTCCTCCGGCTCCATCCTGCCCCACCCCCTCCAGCTCCATCCTGCCCCCCCACGGGTCTATCCTGCCCCCCCCGCTCCATCCTGCCCCGCTTGCTCCATCCTGCCACCTCTCCATCCCCCGTCACCATCCTGCCCCCCGTTACCATCCTGCCCCCCTGGCAGTTAGCGGTCATGTGACCGATCAGCTGATCGGTTTCCCAGGCAACGACGGATCCTAAAGGCCTGTAGGACCTAGAAGACGGAGGTGGAGCGAGCCGGCGGACAGGTGAGTATCCTCACTGAGGATTTTTTAATTTTTATTGTGGAGGAGTGGGGGGGAGCGGAGTATCGCCATATACCATAGTGCTGCTATACATGTACTGTAATGTACCACCATATACCATAGTGCTGCTATACATGTGCTGTAATGTACTGCCATATACTATAGCACTGCTATACATGTAATGTAATGTACCACCATATACCATAGCGCTGCTATACATGTACTGTAATGTACCGCCATATACCATAGCGCTGCTATACATTTACTATACTGTTCCTCCTTATACTATAGTGCTGCTATACATGTGCTATAAAATACCACCATATACTATAGTGCACCTGTACATATACTGTAATATATTGCCATATACTATAGTGCTGCTATACATGTGCTATACTGTACCACCTTATACTATAGTGTTACTTTACATGTACTGTAATGTACTGCCATTTACCAGAGTGCTGCTAAACATGTGCTGTAATGTATCGCCATTTACTATAGCGCTTCTATACATGTAATTTAATGTACCGCCATAAACCATAGCGCTGCTATACATGTACTGTAATGTACCGCCATGTACCATAGCGCCGCTCTACATTACTGTAATGTATTGCCATATACTATAGCGCTGCTACATATGTACTGTAATGTACCGCCATATACCATAGCGCCGCTATACATGTACTGTAATGTACCGCCATATACTATAGCGCTGCTATACATGTAATGTTATGTACCACCATATACCATAGCGCTGCTATACATGTACTGTAATGTACCGCCATATACTATAGTGCTGCTATACATGTGCTGTAATGTGCCACCACATACCATAGCGCTGCTATATATATATATGTAGTTCACTCACGTTGACTGAACAAGTTCTGTCAGTCACGGTATGTCAACTACATACATATTCTAGAATACACGATGCGTTAGAGTCGGGCCACCATCTAGTATATTTATAATAGTTTTTAGATATTCATGTATTTTGGCAGATTTTTTATTGCACACCATGAGTTAGGTATATATATATATATACAGTGTTGGCCAGAAGTATTGACACCCCTGCAATTCTGTCAGATAATTCTCAGTTTCTTCCTGAAAATGATTGCAATCACAAATTCTTTGGTATTATTATCTTCATTTAATTTGTCTTCAATGAAAAAACACAAAAAGAATTGTCCTAAAGCCAAATTGGATATAATTCCACACCAAATATAAAAAAGGGGGTGGACAAGGGGGTGTTAGAAAAATCATGTGATGCTTCTCTAATTTGTGTAATTAACAGCACCTGCAACTTAACTGTGGCACCTAACAGGTGTTGGCAATAACTAAATCACACTTGCAGCCAGTTGACATGGATTAAGTTGACTCAACTTCTGTCCTGTGTCCTTGTGTGTACCACATTGAGCATGGAGAAAAGAAAGAAGACCAAAGAACTGTCTGAGGACTTGAGAAACCAAATTGTGAGAAAGCATGAGCAATCTCAAAGCTAGAAGTCCATCTCAAACCTGATGTCTGTGTCACCGTGCGCATGTCATCAAGACGTTTAAAGCCCATGGCACTGTGGCTAACCTCCCTAGATGTGGACGGAAATGAAAAAATGACAAGAGATTTCAACACAAGATTGTGCGGATGGTGGATAAAGAACCTCGACTAACATCCAAACAGTTTCAAGCTGCCCTGCAGTCCGAGGGTACAACAGTGTCAACCCGTAATATCCGTCGGCGTCTGAATGAAAAGGGACTGTATGGTAGGAGACCCAGGAAGACCCCACTTTTTACCCCAAGACATATAAAAGCCAGGCTGGAGTTTGTCAAAACTTACCTGAGAAAGCCTAAAACATTTTGGAAGAATGTTCTTACTTTTTGGGCAAAGGCATCAACATATAGTTTACAGGAGAAAAAAAGAGGCATTCAAAGAAAAGAACACGGTCCTACAGTCAAACATGGCGGAGGTTCCCTGATGTTTTGGGGTTGCTTTGCTGTCTCTGGCATTGGACTGCTTGACCGTGTGCATGGAATTATGAAGTCTGAAGACTACCAACAAATTTTGCAGCATAATGTAGGGCCCAGTGTGAGAAAGCTGGGTCTCCCTCAGAGGTCATGGGTCTTCCAGCAGGACAATGACCCAAAACACACTTCAAGAAGCACTGGAAAATGGTTTGAGAGAAAGCACTGGAGACTTCTAAGGTGGCAAGCAATGAGTCCAGACCTGAATCCCATAGAACACCTGTGGAGAGATCTAAAAATGGCAGTTTGGAGAAGGCACCCTTCAAATATCAGGGACCTGGAGCAGTTTGCCAAAGAAGAATGGTCTAAAATTCCAGCAGAGCATTGTAAGAAACTCATTGATGGTTACCGGAAGCGGTTGATCGCAGTTATTTTGGCTAAAGGTTGTGCAACCAAGTATTAGGCTGAGGGTGCCAATACTTTTGTCTGGCCATTTTTGGAGTTTTGTGTGAAATGATCAATGTTTTGCTTTTTGCTTCATTCTCTTTTGTGTTTCTTCATTTAAGACAAATTAAATGAAGATAATAATACCAAAGAATTTGTGATTGCAATCATTTTCAGGAAGAAACTGAGTATTATCTGACAGAATTGCAGGGGTGTCAATACTTTTGGCCAACACTGTGTATATATATATATATATATATATAATATATATATATACATATAGTATTTAAGCACACTGTATTGTACATATGTAATTATCTCGCTTTTTTCATCATATTTTTTCCCTTTTTACACAGTCCTCTTATATTTTTGTCACTTACGTGGCTTATTTTATGGGAATTCTTATGGAATTCATTTTCCACAGCACATATGATTGTCATTTGTGAAGATACTGTATATGTACTACAGTTTATATTCAGACTTTTTTTGTGCTCCTTTTCTTTGCCGGTATTTTGTATTTCATATATGTACCTCTTTTCGGGGTCACCTGAATGATTTGGGCCTTTACGACAAGTACCGACAAGAAAATAATGGTGCAGATTTTTGTTGTCAGAAATCTGCACCTTGTGTGAGAAAAACACAACAAAAACTTGTCTGTGCGAATTGTGTGTATTTTTTGATGCAATAAACGTGCGGTTTCTGTGATGACTTCTCCTCCAGGGAGAGAGACCACAAATGGTGCGTTTTTGTAAATAAACTGCAGCAATAATTGACATGATGCTTATTTTCCCATATTAAAAATGCACCATTTCCGCTGTGGGAAAACCTGCAGCATGGGCACAAGTTTTCTGATTTCACATAGACTTTGCTTGTACTTTACTGTGCTGTGGATTTGTGACAAATCCGCAATAAAAACACGGCACAATCAGCCATGAATACACATCGTGTGCACTTACGTAGCCTAAAATTGACATTCTCTTTAATAAATTGGATTCTCTTATCCTTATAAGTATTCAATAAGTATTTGTTTTATTCATTCTTTGACTCATAGTCCTATTATGTCTTTATCGATTTGATCATTTGAAGGGGGGCTCGTTATGTATTTGGTCTATTTAATTGCTATATTGAGTAATAATGTTTAATGTGCTATCTGTGTGGGATCCTTCTTTTCTATAAAATGCATGATAATGATAAGATATAATATACTCATCAGAATGAGGCCTAAATTTATTTTATTTCATGCGAATATTACATAATGTCCCAGATAATTGGTTACAGGGAAATGTAAGAAATATCAGCATTCTTATAATTGAAGTACAACTAAACATTTAGTATAACAGTCTATAACTTTTTAGAATACACAGATAAAGAGGAAAGGGATGGAATTGCTAATATAGAAGTTATTAGGAAGTTATCATACTTTAAAATAAATAATTTCTTCTTTTATAAAATAGTTTTCTGTTTAAGAGCATTGAAAGAAAGTCAGTTGCTTTTTATGTACTTTAGTTAATTGACATATTAGTCAGCTGAGAGAGCTTTGCTATATAGTTCTGTATTTTTATGAGCATTTTCATATGACATTAAATTTCATATTAATATCTGGTATTAAAATAATCTGCAAAGCAGGAGCGATACTTCCAATCACTCCCAGAATAAATTTAAGACATTTAAATAAATTATGTTTTGGCAGGTTTCTTCTGTAATATTGCATGTAATGCAGAATGATGTACTGAAAATAGAATTAAATGTAGAATTAGAAAAGTTTTACGTATTGGAGAAGCACAGATTTGTCCCTTGATGTTGTTATTTCTCATTAAAGTCCATGCATCATTACTTTCATTTCAAACTCTCCAGTAAGATTTTTTTTGCTAACTAAAGGAAATGTTTTAAACATGTAATTTAATCAGAAGGATACAATTTTATCAGTGCTGCCAGGCAAAAAATGCTTTGATAGAATGTATATTGCCTTATGTTTTTAAGCAGGAATATTTTATGTAAATGAACAGAATAACCACCAGCAGTCAATTATATATAATACATATAATCGACTCCCACAGCATGGCCGGCTGACCTTGTCTATATCCAGAAGCTGGATCATAGACTTTTTTATAGTGTGTAGAGATGATTGGATCGATCTGCTGTGACACAACTTGGAGTCACATTTCCAAAAACTGACAGGTCCCAGAAAATTTGAACAATATAGGATTTGACTCTCACAGACGGACTACATGGTGGCTCAGAGGTAAAAACTGCAGCTTTGCAGTACTGGTGTCCTAGGTTCACATCTCCCCAAGGACAACAGCAGCAAGGAGATTGTATGTTCTCCCCATGTATAAGTGGGGTTCCTCTGCTTTTCTCCCACACTCCAAAGACATACTGATAGGGAAAATAAATTGTGAGCTGCAATAGGGACAGTATCACTGGTGAATGTAAAGCACTGTGAAACTAATGGTGCTATATAAGGAAATATATGCAATACATATATGTATATACAGTTAGGGCCAGAAATATTTGGACAGTGACACAAGTTTTGTTATTTTAGCTGTTTACAAAAACATGTTCAGAAATACAATTATATATATAATATGGGCTGAAAGTGCACACTCCCAGCTGCAATATGAGAGTTTCCACATCCAAATCGGAGAAAGGGTTTAGGAATTATAGCTCTGTAATGCATAGCCTCCTCTTTTTCAAGGGACCAAAAGTAATTGGACAATGGACTCTAAGGGCTGCAATTAACTCTGAAGGTGTCTCCCTCGTTAACCTGTAATCAATGAAGTAGTTAAAAGGTCAGGGATGGATTCCAGGTGTGTGGTTTTGCATTTGGAAGCTGTTGCTGTGACCAGACAACATGCGGTCAAAGGAACTCTCAATTGAGGTGAAGCAGAACATCCTGAGGCAGAAAAAAAAGAAAAAATCCATCAGAGAGATAGCAGACATGCTTGGAGTAGCAAAATCAACAGTTGGGTACATTCTGAGAAAAAAGGAATTGACTGGTGAGCTTGGGAACTGTAAAAGGCCTGGGCGTCCACGGATGACAACAGTGGTGGATGATCGCCGCATACTTTATTTGGTGAAGAAGAACCCGTTCACAACATCAACTGAAGTCCAGAACACTCTCAGTGAAGTAGGTGTATCTGTCTCTAAGTCAACAGTAAAGAGAAGACTCCATGACAGTAAATACAAAGGGTTCACATCTAGATGCAAACCATTCATCAATTCCAAAAATAGACAGGCCAGAGTTAAATTTGCTGAAAAACACCTCAAGAAGCCAGCTCAGTTCTGGAAAAGTATTCTATGGACAGATGAGACAAAGATCAACCTGTACCAGAATGATGGGAAGAAAAAAGTTTGGAGAAGAAAGGGAACGGCACATGATCCAAGGCACACCACCTCCTCTGTAAAACATGGTGGAGGCAACGTGATGGCATGGGCATGCATGGCTTTCAATGGCACTGGGTCACTTGTGTTTATTGATGACATAACAGCAGACAAGAGTAGCCGGATGAATTCTGAAGTGTATCGGGATATACTTTCAGCCCAGATTCAGCCAAATGCTGCAAAGTTGATTGGACGGCGCTTCATAGTACAGATGGACAATGACCCCAAGCATACAGCCAAAGCTACCCAGGAGTTCATGAGTGCAAAAAAGTGGAACATTCTGCAATGGCCAAGTCAATCACCAGATCTTAACCAAATTGAGCATGCATTTCACTTGCTCAAATCCAGACTTAAGACGGAAAGACCCACAAACAAGCAAGACCTGAAGGCTGCGGCTGTAAAGGCCTGGCAAAGCATTAGGAAGGAGGAAACCCAGCGTTTGGTGATGTCTATGGGTTCCAGACTTAAGGCAGTGATTGCCTCCAAAGGATTCGCAACAAAATATTGAAAATAAAAATATTTTGTTTGGGTTATGTTTATTTGTCCAATTACTTTTGACCTCCTAAAATGTGGAGTGTTTGTAAAGAAATGTGTACAATTCCTACATTTTCTATCAGATATTTTTGTTCAACCCTTCAAATTAAACGTTACAATCTGCACTTGAATTCTGTTGTAGAGGTTTCATTTCAAATCCAATGTGCTGGCATGCAGAGCCCAACTCGCGAAAATTGTGTCACTGTCCAAATATTTCTGGCCCTAACTGTATATTAGAAAAGGTCTGGCATAATTTTACACACTGCTGAAGATAAAGCGGGGCTAACATGATGTAAGTCACAACTGCGCAGACTAATGGTTTGCATTTAGCACATCCCATTGTCAAGCATAGTCATTCAGGGGGATTATCACAGGTACAATAACAGAGTTTGGCACAGGAATCAGTGGCCATTTTGGGGTTTTACAGCCTAGATATCTATTTATATAATCGGGAATTTGGGATTCGGCCACTGTAGCCGAATCCCAAAATCCTTTGCGGCACTGCGAGCGATGACGCAATAGCATCATCATGAGCCGTCTCCGCTGCCCACCCCGCCGTCTCCGCTGCCCACCCGTCCGCCCCGCCACGAGCGATGATGCAATAGCGTCATTGCGAGCCGCCTCGTGGCCTCCGCGAGGTCTCCGCTGCCCCTCGATGCTCTATCACCGCTGGGGCCTCGGTGACGCCATGCAGCTGGAGTAGCGGTGTCCTTGCGGCGACATGTAATTTCCAAGATGGCGTCCAAAATCTCGCGAGATTTCGGCGCCATCTTGGATATTACATGTCGCCGCAGGGACTCAGCTATTCCAGCAGCATAGCGTCGAGGTGCTACAGAGGCAGTAGGGCTGAGATCTGCACCCACACTGCCCCTGCTTACCCCCCCATCCACCCACACTGCCCCTGCTCACTCCTCTTACCCCCCTATGCCCTCACTCCCCACACTGCCCCTGCTTACCACCTACTCACCCACACTGCCCCCACTTACCCACACTGCCCCTGCATAGCCCCCCACTCACCCACACTGCCCCTGCTTACCCCACACTCACCCACAATGCTCCTGCTCATTCCTCTTACCCCCCTATGCCCTCACTCACTCCCCACACTGCCCCTGCTTACCCCCTACTCACCCACACTGCCTCCACTTACCCACACTGCCCCTGCATAGCCCCCCACTCACCCACACTGCCCCTGCTTACCCCACACTCACCCACACTGTCCCTGCTCACTCCTCTTACCCCCCCTATGCCCTCACTCACTCCCCACACTGCCCCTGCTTACCTCCTACTCACCCACACTGCCCCCACTTACCCACACTGCCCCTGCATAGCCCACCCCACTCACCCACACTGCCCCTGCTTAACCCCTACTAACCCACACTAACCCCACTTACCCACACTGCCCCTGCATAGCCCACCTAACTCACCCACAATGCCCCTGCTTCCCCCCCTACTCACCCACACTGCCCCTGCTCATGCCCCTACTCTGTACCTGCTTACCCCTCTCACCTCCCCCACATGCCCCCACTCACCCACACTGCTTTTGCTTACCCCCCCCACTCACCCACACTGCCCATGCTTACGCCTCTCACTCCCCCCCCAACTGCCCCCTATCACCCACACTGCCCCTGCTCAACCCCCCACTCACCCACACTACCCCTGCTCAGCCCCCACTCACCCCACACTGCCGCTCTTTACCCCTTTCACCTCCCCACTCACCCCACACTGCCCCTGCTCACCCCTTTTACCCCCCCACATGCCCTCACTCCCCACACTGCCCCTGCTGATGCCCCACAGGGTGAAGTGACAGCTGCTGCCCCCAATGCCAAACAGCCCACCCCCATCTTGATGTCACCCCACTCCCGATGCAATAGCATCGGCCTTTTTACTAGTTATACATAAATGCATGCAACTCATAAATACATATGGACAAAGTTTAGGCAACCATAACATTTTCATCCAGATAAAACAGACAATTTTTCATCTGTGTTGTCATCCCTATGTAATCTGTATAGAAGCCATTTGACATCTATCTGTATGGCGTCAGTTTTAAATATCAGCAATGAATAAAATTAACAAATAATTAATAAAAATTAATACAGTTTCCAAAGTTAAGAATTGTAGTGTGGTAAACACCTGTCCTGGAACCATGCCTTTCTTCCCTTATCCCAGCCTCCTGCACTGTTTTGTGTTCCACAACAGGCTTTGCAGATAGCCAGACAGCCAGACATGATCAATTGTCAACATCTAACCAGGCCTAAATAAGTCTAAACAAGACACACCTTTCTGTCTTGGTATTAAGACTTGCTTGCTCTGTACACCTTGACCCGTTCAGCTTCTGTCTGCTGTCTACTGAATATCCTCCACCTGCCAGCGGTCTTCTATTTCCCAACTACCTGCCTGCTGTCTCCTGGATGTCTTCTGCCTCCCAGCGGTTTCTGGAATCCTGCCAGCATACCTGTGGTATCCTTTATCTTAGCTATCCATGTCTCCTGTGTCCGAACTATCTGCTTCGCTTTTGGCCCATCTGCCAACTCGACCTTGGGCTTGGAGGATAAACCTCACCTGGTGAGTTTAACACAATGCATCGACTAAAATATGATGCTACATGGTTGATCCGTATGGGATACAATTTAAATTTTTTTTTTTTTTGGTGTACCCACTTTACCAGCTAGTGACAGAAGGAACAGTATCGATTCACTCGATGCTTGACTGGGCAGGTGAGAGATTTTTTTCTCTTTAAATAGTAGTAGAGCACCGCAAAAATGCAATGAAGGCCATATAGTGGGGCAATAAAGGAGTTGTCCAGGCTTGAAACAAAAGTCTGCAGTCATGCTATGTAAACTGCATACCTTTATTACCACAGTATATTACACAAGTGAATGCACTCCTCAAATTTTTGTAAATATTTTATTATATCTTTTTATGGGACAACATTGAAGATATAACAGTTTTATAAAATGTAAAGTAGTCAATGTACAGCTTGTTTAACAGTGTAAATTTGATGTGAACTTCTAATAAGCAACTAATGTAAGTACACCCCTATGGGAAAACAGGCAAAACTGGGCCTAGTCAGCTATTTTCCCTCCGCAGTATTATGTGACTCATTATTGTTCCAAGGTTTCAGGTATGAACAGGGTGCAGGTGTGTTAAATTTGGTATTATTTCTAATATAGGTCACTGGTAATTCAGCATGGCAACTAATGGGAAAGAATTCTCTCAGTATCTGAAAAAATAATAATTTTTGCTCTATATAAATATGGACTAGGCTATATGAAGACAACTCTCTGAAACACATCTGCAGCACGGTGGCAAAGACAATACAGTTATTTAACAAGACAGGTTAAATTTAGAACAGGCCTTGCCATGGTTGATCAAGGAAGATGAGTACACGTGCTCAGTATCATATCCAGAGGTTGTCTTGTCAACACAGATGTATGAGCAGGGGCGTAACTAGAACAGGTGCAGGGGTTGCAATCGCACCCGGGCCCTGAAGCTTTGGGGGCCCCAAAAGTCCCTTTGACCTATAGAAATAGACTATTGCTATTAAAGATTTGAAATAATTGGAGGGTCCCATTGGAGTTTTCACATCAGAGCACATGAGCTTCCAGTTACGCCACTGTGTATGAGTGCTGCCAGCATTGCTGCAGAGGTGAAAGGCGTGGAGGGTCAGACTTTCATTGCTCAGACCATATGCCACACACTGTATCAAATAGGTCAGCATGGCTGTCATCCCAGAAGTAAAGAAAATGATGGGAGTGCTGGTGTGTCACGGTCCCTGAGGAAGGCGCCGGGTGTGGCGCTGAAACGCGTAGGAGAGAGGAGGAAATAAAGGATGAAAATACTCTGGGCTCTTTGGTGAGTTTATCCATACTACAGCAGCGCGGACCGTGACACACCAGCACTCCCATCATTTTCTTGGATTCAAACCACTATCCAGTGGTCGGTGGAGGTCCTGCAGCAGCTGGAACATAGATTCCAAAACGCCTTCAAACCAGTTGTGGGGATCACAACTGGACCAGGTGAGGAGCTTCATAGCACTACCTGCACACACAAGTGTCACTAGTGATAGGGCACTATTGCGCCTCTTGTCCCCCTCCCTATTTTTCATCCCAGAAGTAAAGTCTTTTCTAACAATGATGTACAAGAAATCCAGTTCACTGATGACAAGCAGATTAAGGATATGAATTACTAGAACCTTATACTGTGGTCTAATGAGACCAAGTTAAACTTCTTAGGTTCTTATGGCATCTAGTGTGTGTGGCACCAAACAGTTAAGGCACACAAAGACAAGTTTGTCTTGGCTGAAGTCAAGCATGGTAGTGGGAGTGTAATGGCTTGGCAATGTATGAGTGCTGCCAGCTATGGGAAGCTACGTTCATTGAGCGAACCGTGAATTCCAATATGTACAGGGACATACAGAAGCAGAGCATGATCCCTCCTTTTGTAAACTGGGCCACAAGTCAGTATTCCAATGATAATGGCTCCAATGTCTAAAGTCCTAACCCCTATTGAGCATTTTTGGAACATCATCAAATTGAAGATGAAGGAGGACAAGGTCTCTAACATTCATCATCTTTTGTTGTCATCATGGAGGAGTGGAAGAGGATTCCAGTGACAACCTGCAAAGTTCAAGTTAACTCCAACCTCAAGAGAGTTAAAGAGAACCTGTCATCTTGTTTTGTGACATTAAATCACCCCCAATGTTATTTATATCATGCAATGTGCATCCATAGCATAATTTTCTGAAAACAAAATTCCATGTATGTATCTTAAAAAAAGACTTTATTTCTTGAAACAATTGTTCCTGTTGTCTCACGGACACATCTACAATACTAATTCAGCTCATGAAGGCAGCTGTAATTTACCAAAAATCAGTTCTCTCTAACTCAAAATTAGTGATGAGCAAACCTTTTAGTGTTCGGTTCTGTTCAACAAACACCCAGGTGTTCATGAACAGTTCAATGAAAAGTTTGATGAACCTCCTGAATCATGGGAGGCAAAATTAAAGGCATAGAAAACAGCTCAACCCATTTTACAGTGAAGTGCCGTTGTTTTGCCACAGCCATTAGCTTCCTAGACAATTTTACTTACCACGTTTCAGCGCTGCTATACCCTGTTTCTGAAATGCTCATTAACTTTATACACATTCACTGCTTCCCCTCCATGATTGGTTAAAGTCAGCAACATCAAGTGATGGTCATGAGACTAATCAAAGGCTGGAGGAGTGGTCAACCACATCACCTGATACACACAGAAACACCAACTCTTACTGCAGAGTCAAGGAAACTCATGATAACCCTTAAAGTGATCCTAAACCCAGAAACTGACCCCCCCGTATCTTTAGACCTGCCCCTGCACCCCTTCTTATCATTTCTAGCCATCCCTTTTGCAGAAAAAATCGCTTTTGTAAAGTAAGAGAAAAAATTATATTACTTTGTCCTGTGTGAGTTCTCTGTTTCTGAGCAAGCCGCAATGGGCGGGGCCTGTGTGCTGCTGCCTTGTAATTATGCACGCCCCTCTCTGCTTCTAAGAACCTGGGCGTGTCATGAAAGGGGCAGGGCTACATCGCGGCATGCAGGAGCCCCGCCCCCTTTCATGACGTGGCCAGGCTCTTAGAAGCAGAGAGGGGCGTGCATATTTACAAGGCAGCAGCAGACAGGCGGGGCTATTGCGGCTTGCTCAGAAAGAGAGAACTCACACAGGACAAAGTAATATAACTTTTTCTCTTACTTTACAAAAGCGATTTTTTTCTGCAAAAGGGATGTCTAGAAATGATAAGAGGTAAGAGGGGGTGCAGGGACAGGTCTAAAGATACGGGGGGTCAGTTTCTGGGTTTCGGATCACTTTAATATAGAAAATAACATGTAATCCCATTTGAACTACTCATACTGCAGAGCAGTTCCCAGAGATTGCAGAACAGTCTACATGTGACAGTAGAAGTTGTGTTCCTTGGGTCATTTGGAAGGAGATGACAAGAGTATTTATCTTTCCTTCCTCACTAGGGCTCAGTTTTCACTGTTGCTAAAGTGCGGATGAATGGTAAAACAGACTCTGCCAGTGCTTATTGATAGCAGAGCTGGAGTTAATCTAATGGATTCTTGCTTTGCTCAGAACTATGGCTTCATCTGTAATGAATTAGCAAGATCTATTACTATTTCAGACATTTGCTCAGCCCCTCTCAGTAAGAAGGTTCTTTCTCAAGTTGTACACAATGTGAACTTACTTGTGTATAAGGACTCTTCACAAGGTGTTCCTATCTTGTTACATCTTGGAGAATCTCTCTACTCCCATAATCTTGGGTCTTCCTTGGCTTCAACACATAGCCCAGTCTAGACCTGAGGGTGGAAGATTTTGTGTGGGTGTTTTCTAAACAAGTCAGGTGGAGGTGTGCAGCTTAGTCTCCTAGTTCTGGAGTTATTGGTCCATTTAGGGTATCTGCCATTTTCAACTGTACGTTATTCCAACGTTAAACTACCCTTAGTGATAAATATCTATAATTGATGAATTTGCTAAAAAGGAAAGAAGCGCAAATAGGGTCTTATCTTTTTTTATGTGATGAGGCTAACTGAAAGCTATACGCTCACCTGGGAAGGTTGTGTAGCACGCAACCAGCTTGAAGGCAGGTAACAATAGCTGCTGCAGGGTCACATATGATCAACGTGGCTTCCAAATTCCAAAAGGACTCATGTGTCACGACCCGCGCTGCTTACATTAAGGCAATCAGACAGTGATCATCATCACAAGATTCTCCTTTTATTCCTCCTACGCATTTCAGAGCCAGTCCTGACTCCTTCCTCAGGCAGTAGTGATGTTACATTACAAGACAATTGATTTTATATATAGTAGTTCATAGACAACAAGATCAACATGCCACAGGAAGAGGAGGGATGTATGACCTCATTCTGCACTTAAACCACTCCCATGCTCCCATGATGATCACTATCTGATTGCCTTAATGTAAGCAGCGAGGGTCGTGATACACAAGTCCTTTTGCAATTTGGAAGCCACGTTGATCATATGTGACCCTGCAGCAGCTATTGTCACTCAGAAGATGTGTACCTCTTCTGGAAGCACCTGGTTTTGGTCTGGAGGTCCCTCATAAAGAGGGGCTACAATGGATGAAGGCAAAAGGTAGCAGGATTGCATTGACATGTAAAGGTAATTGGGGTAAGTAGTCTGACCCTTAGCCTGGAGGTCCCTAGCTGACCATATTCCAAAATTACCTCTGAAGCTGAATATGTCTGGACCATCACCCTTACCTTGCTTGTGATTAGCCGTATGATAACACATCCTCACCTCCACCCACGGAACGGGATAAGAACAGAAACTCCCACACAAGATGGCAATCTCCAAAGGTAATGAGATTATTTAAAGGCTTGAGGAGTGATCAATCGCATCACCTGATGCATACAGCAACACAAACTCATACTGCAGAGTCAAAGCAATTGACAATAACCCTTAATCTTCAAAAGAAAATTGACTCTGATTTAAACCACTTTTACTGCGAAGCATTTCCTAGAAACTGCAGAATGTAAACATGACACTTACCCGGGGGAAGCACCTAGTTCTTGCACCCCTCTGGGTAAGAACAGCAGCCCGCAGTCACTCCAGATTTGCCACATTCATTGAAAGTGCCAAATCCTGGCACTTTACCTGCCTCTTCTAGATGCAATGCTGCGATGGCAATCAAGGTAATAGAAGGGTTTAATAATAGCTGAGAATTGACATCTGTCATCAAGCCCTAAAAATGTTCTGGCCTCTATGAGACTTGTTCATCACGAATCCTATAAGGAAATAGTTAAAAAACATACACAGAAAAAATACTTTATTTGAAACAAAACACACAGAGAAAATCTTTTATTTGAAATAAAGCACACAGTCTCTCTCTTTTGCCTATATATTAACCCCAAACAAACCCTCCGATGGTAATTCACAACACGATGTCCAGCATAGCTCTCTAGTTCTGCTACATTGTGGTGAGCAGAGACATTAGGCCGTAGTCCTACATATCAGCATCAATCAGCATGGCCACCTGCTCTCCGAAGAGGAGCAAGCAGCTGCAAGTATTTTTATATCAAGCTGCACGCTCTTGTCCGGGGGAGTGGGTGATGCCAATGCCAAAGTGGGATTGCAGCCTACAGTGTCCGCTCACTGCAAGTAGCTCTCTCACACTGACATCCAACTGTGTAAGCAGCAATGTCAGAGAATTTATCTGAAGTCAAATCTCATGTACCGTGGTAACCATGCCAGTTTTGACCTCAGACTAACTCTATAAAGTTACCATGCAGTCAGTGTAAGTGCTGCTTGCAGTGATTGTTCACTGTAATATAACTAGTCAATGCCTGTAACAGAGCTGAAGAGCACATCGTTGTGGATCTACCGTCGGAGGGTATGTTAGGGAATAGAAGATGGTGTCTGCATGTGTGGAGCCCACTGGGACGGGGTACTCATTGCCGGACCGGGGTACTGCTGGGGGATGTCACGGCGGTCCTAGTCCGGACCGTGTCCCGGGCCCGCACAATAAAATGGGGGGTTATTTACAGGGGATTTGTCACTCGTGAAACCACCCACTATATGCGGCCAGTAATGGGGCCGCCGCTGCTGCAGAACCTCCGGGGATGATGGATAGCAGCTTGGATGGAATAGTTCCTGTGGGCAGAACTGGGTTCCCCGGGGCAGTGGCAGTAGTAGTTAAAGTCTGTGAGGATAGTTATTGATGCTGCAGGAGAGTAGGGGTAGCAGTAGAGATGATGAGGGCAAGTGGGGCTTCAGTATAAGGATCACACACACTCACGGTTTCTGTTGTTTTTCCAAGTCTTTACTTGCAGATGGTATCACACAATATTGTCCACGGAGTCTGTACCAGGTTGCTCCCACCCTGACCGGGTCCTTGGCTTCCTACTTAAGCGCTGTGTGTGGCCCTGCTGCTGCTTGTAGCTGTACTGCTGGCCCTGTCTCTGCTCACGGGTACCAATATGCTGGGAAACTTGAGTCCTCTGTGTCACTGTCCCCTCCGTGTTGCTTTGCTATGGTGCTGTGAAGATGGTGGACCTTCACTATGCCGGTGTTTACTGTCCTGTCTGTCTCAGGCACAGCCTCGGATCCGGTATCCGTCTTAAGCGCCTCCCCGGGGTCAAGTTTTTGGGGTAACTCTTTATCCCGGGTATGTTCCTCTGTTCCTCTGTCTCCTCTCCTCAGACCTCTCAGGACCTCCACTTCTACTTGGCTCTGCTCCTGCTCCAGACTCAAACTAAACTAACTGTCACTCCTGCTCTGTGGTAAACAACTTAGCTCCTCCCACTAGTGCAAGTGCCACCTAAACTCCTCCCACTTTCTAGTGTAGTGTTGTGTGGGGAGTAAACCTGTGTTGATGTTTCTGTGGCACATTAACCCTTGGGGTGCCACACATGTTTTATTTCAAACTAGCTGGTGGCCCGATTCTAAAGAATCGGGAGGTCTAGAATCCATATACAGTTTATTTAGTAAGAAATAACAATAATGCAATTAAGACATGATATGTATCCATCAACTACCTATGTTCGTATGGTGAATGTAATTTTTGAAAATTTCATTGTTCTGTGGTAAGGCTCTTAGTACACCTACTTGCTAATAATTGTGTATCAATTCAGTAGCTTTATTTCAGATATCAATATTCATAATCTACGTATCCGCCAGTTTGTGTTTGCCCACCAACCACGGCAAGGTGGCCTTACATCTGATGGGGCCCTACTCTACCTTATTACTATTTCTTAACGCTTTGACACTTTCCACATCAGCTTTTTTCTGCTATTTGCAGAAGATGGGGATGAAAAAAGTACAATGTCTGCACTTGGCAGCTAAGGACCTACCTGCAGCACACTTGCAGCAAGTCCCATGCAATGTATATGGAACTTGCGGTTAACTTGCTGTAAATGCGGCAAACATGGCTTCCGCAGCTGCACCAAATGCAGTCGCTAAAAAAAACGCTGGTAACTGTGGTTTTTGCGGCCAAAACTGCCGTAACCATGTGTGCTGCACCTGCCGCAAGTGAACCACAAATTCCATATACATTGCATGCAACTTACGGCAAGTGTGCCGTAGGTCAGCCCTTAGGCAGCAAGTGCAGAAATTGTGTTTTTTTCCACCAAAACCTCAACAAATAGCAGAAAAATGCTGATGTGAAAGCTAAATCTCTATTTTTCTATCTATCTATTTACCTATCTATCTATGTGTACAGAAACACACCTTGAGATGGAGATGCGTGTGAACAGCCATCCTGCCCGTCTCTTAGCTGTTCACAAAAACCCCTCCCTGTATAAAAAGAGAAGCAAATTTCTCAGCAGCTCTACTGCTGGAGCTTAAGATATGGGTTGACATCACCAAATAAAGAAATTTCGATGATACACATCTACCATTGTCTACATAATGTATGTTCAAGTTGGTTGCTATATCTATACTATAAACTATGTAAATTAATAAATTAATAGTATATAACGACTACGTATGTTATATACCTATTTTCTATATAAGTACTTGAAATCTATATATCTATAGCTAAACTAATTTTTTGTGTTTTTTGCTTTTGCTATATATGTATGGCGAAACAATTTTTTTTTTTTAAACTGACTATCTATAAAACTAAACTAACTTTAAAAAAAAAAAATTTATAAGCAATATTTCGTGTAATTACTTTTGTACTTTCAGGGATTAATTTTCCTTGAACAGGTGTATCTACCACTTTTACCCTAACATTGCAGCGTTGGCTCACTCTTGAAAATGCTACATATAATTGACCATGGCCAAATACTGGTTCAGGTACAAAAATACCAACTTTATTAAGTGTTTGCCCTTGAGATTTGTTGATGGTCATGGCAAATGCTGGCTTGACAGGAAACTGTCAGCGTCTTAATTTAAAAGGCAATCCAGTCTCTGATGGACACAAATCAATTTGTGGAATGAAGGCATTTCCTGTTGCGGACCCAGTAATTACTTTCGCCTGAATCATGTTGGAAGTAAAGCAGTGACAATTAACCGAGTACCGTTGCAGAGAACTTTTTTGCTGTTGAGATTACGTAAGAGCATGACAATTGTGCCAATTTTAAGTTTCAGCCGATGTGAAGGCATTCCAGTTGGTGTAAGTGAATTTAAAAATTCCAGTGGGTATTGGTCAGGGTCATCATAATCATCAGCATCAATTGAATCATCACTGGTATATTCTGTGTAGTCACCACTCAGGCTATCCATGACCTTAGAGTTCACATGATCAACGTCGTCATTTTTTGGGCAAAGAATGGCATGTGATGCCGCAATATTGATGCTTTCGTTGTTATTATCATCAATGCAAATGTTGTCTCCAAAGATATCACTTATTAAAGAGCCAGTGCAGATCATGTCTGGAGGAATTTCAATGACATCATCTCAAAGGTTAAAATTATTTGAGAGTTCACCATTTCCCAGTTGAAGCAACCAACTGCTGTAATCAGGATCAATGGAGCGCATGTTGTTGATGAGCGGCAATCGAGTAAAATGTTGCCAGTGTTGTGAATATTTAATGCAGCTCTCTACAATATCTGTTCTTGTTCCATGAGCGATGACAGGAAGACATTGTCTAAAGTCTCCTCCAAGAACAATAACTTTACCTCCAAATGGTGTTTTATTTTTCTTAGAGACATCTGTTGTCATGACATCCCGTAAAAGTAGATTGATCACATACAATGCATATTTAGATAGCATTGTAGACTCATCAATAATAAAAAGTTTTGTAGTCTTCAAATGTTTGGCTGCATCTGTACTATTTTTAATTCTGGAAACAGATGTTTCATTGACCGGTATTGGAATGCCATAAAGAGAATGGATTGTTCGTCCTCCTTGTAGCAAGTTAGCTGCAATTCCTGTACTGGCAGCAGGTGACACAATGTCTCCTTGTCCCCTTAGTTGATGTAGGAGTAGATCATATAGGTATGTTTTTCCACTGCCACCCGGACCATCGATGAAAAAGCACTTTGGTGTTAAAGTAGTGTCTTCTAAAGCTTGAATTATAGCACTATAGGCCAAAAGTTGTTCCTCATTTAGAGTAGCTTTCATCTCTGCAGCTGTTGTTAACTCATAATCCTTGTCATAGTGTGGGGGCAGTTGTGGTTTCTTTACTGGGTGTGGTAAATTAAAATCACTATAAGTTTTGGCATGACCTTTCAGAACATCTTGCACATCTGTCATAGCATATCCTTCACAATTCACACACTCTTGAGTGTTGGAGTGGTATGCATGGCAGTAGTCTTGTAGAAAGTGTTCCTTAAATTCATTCCACAACTCAAGAGGATTAGCTGGAGGACCAAAAATACAGATATAGGCAAATATGTCACGAAGCTGTGCAGGTATGTTGAGAATACAGGCATCAAGTAAGGTATTTCTCCAGAGACTATCATCGAATAGTAATCCAAGTGCTAATGCCACCTCTTTGAACGTTAGATACGTGACTCCGTTAACAGTTTTAATGTTCTCAAAACTGGTTGCCCCTTTGACATGCAGTAACAACAACCGTAAATAGTAGCATTCTTGATCTTTCACACTGACAGTATACATTCTTCCAATAACAGAACCACCCCCTCACTTTCTAAGTTGCCAAGACCCTTCTTTCCAAACATAGTACTCAGGAATTTGGCGGTATAAATAATTATGAGCATGTTGGTCATTCTGATTAAGCTCGAAGTAGGCCATAAGTGTAGAATTCCTATGGAGCTTTTGGCTGATGTTGGCAATGGAGTCATTCTCATGAAAATACAGTGTTTGAGAATGAGGCAGATGCAAGGCGAATGATGCTGTGAGATTGTTTATGCATCGGATAAGCAAATATTCGCCAAGCTGCATCGGGTGCACTAACATATCTTGAATCCATTTATTGGTGTGTTTCATCATGTTGGATGTTAGTCAGGCAAATTTCAAGATTGGCTTTATCATGTCCTTTGTAGACATATTTAAATAAATATTTGACACTCTGAATGGAACCACAAACTTCGACATTAATATGGCACTTGTATTTCAATAGTAGGAAAGGATTATATGGAACTACCCACGAATTGTCAATCATCTTCGAATGGTGTTGAAACGATGGGCCCAAATTTCTGCGATAAGTAGGATAGGCATCCTTTGCAATGACAGTAGATGGTTGAAAATCTTTTGGGAAACCTTTGGTACACTTCCCAAGATCCATACAGGGAGAATTGGGGTTGTGTTCTCCACAGGGACCATGAATCATGTGTTGCAGAACAAAGTTATGGAGCTGAGGGTAGTAGGTAGCATCAGGAATTTTAGCCCAGACTGTATTGTCTACTTCCATCTCAGTCCTTAATTTGGAGTTGCTATCTAGAATGATCAAAATGTGAGCGTGTGGGAGACCACGTTTTTGAAATTCAATTACATGAATCATAGCGCAAAGTTTTCCAAATAATCCGTTGTTAATGTCTTGTAAGAGTGCTTCCAGTTTAATTTTGAAGACACGTGCCACCAAATCAGGTCTGTGTTCAACACGCTGCCATGGTTCTAAATTGTTAGTCATCTCACTCCATTTTGGATTACAGGTCATGGTGATGAAAAGATCTGGGCGACCATATTTAGTAACAATAGCCATGGCATCTTGGTAGCGTTGTTGCATGTTTCTGGGACTGCCTTCAAAGGAAGATGGTAAAATGACAGTTTTTCCAATGGGGATGCCCTTGTATATGGATGTTTTCAGTAGATGTTCTTGGAGTACACAGTAATCCTCCACTTTTAAATCCTTTTGGTGTTTACGGATATACTTTAGACAATTAGCTTCGATTTTCACATAAGCATCTACTAAGTACTGCTGTGTTAGCTTGCCACCATTCAGGAGTGGATTAAAGTTATTACGGACAGACAGCACATAGCAGTAATATTGTAGTTGTGTAATCCTGCGTGGACTTTGGCCTTGTTGATTGAGTCTATCATGCCAGCCTTGGTCTCTGTAAGGGAAAAATAAAGGATACAGTAAAGCATCCAAATTGCTGTGGAGAATGCTGAATTGTTGTGTTTTTGGGGCCAAAGGGTTTTTTGGGTCAGGTTTTAAATAAATTAATATGTCTCAATTGAATGGTGGCTCTCCATTGTCATTTTCAAATACGACGGCCACTTCATTGACAGTGGGATTATTATAGCGTCGAGGGTCTTGATTCCGATCTTGTTTAAGGGCCATGGTTATATTTGGCATGATAGTGCCATTTTCTACAGCTTTAAGATGTTCCTCGTGTTCCACATCACGTAACATTTTGTAGGCAGCTACAAATGGATTGACATTGTCTAATTGAAGAGCAATCATACTCATCAAAGTGGGATTACATTTTTGATTCTCTTGGCATTGCAAACGTTGTTGATTAGCAGTAGCGGTATCCAAAATGTAAAGTTGGGCATACGCTGGAACTTGATCATCAGACGGATGTAGTGTTCCAGTGCGATGATATATTTGTCCATGTATACGGAAGCAGTATGAGCCATATCCAGGTGGTGGGGAAATATTAGCACCCATGGAGGCAAAAGCAAATTAACTGTTTATGGTTCGGATGTTGTCCATGAGATTTTTACTGAATTCACTTTCTCCTTTCAGCAAACCTTTGAAGACCTCAGGATATTGGGGTATGGGTACATGGACTTTACCCTTGTGACAAAACAGAGTAAAATTTTTATCAGATGGTATTTCTGCAGTAAAATGTAATGCTTGACAATGTTCACATAAATAGTTCATAGCACCACAGCTGTGTTTTACTATGGTACTGTCATCATTAGTGAAACCTGTAGGATGTAGAGGTACAGGTGTTGGTAACGGAGCATTAGAGTCTTTGTGTAAACCAACATATATAAAGCGTCGAACTGGTAGAGGATTGTCACTGTGCGCATATTCACTGAATGAGGAGGTGGAATGTGTATCATGCGCAGGTTCTATGAATGTGGAGGTGGAAGCTGTATTTTTACGCTGTTTACAGCGTGCAGCAGCAGCATTTGTTAATGGCATTTTTTTTACTTATGACATTCATGTGTGATGTGTTTATTAAAAACAGCCTTAACAGTGTCCAGGCGTCGCTGTTTGTCGTATGGAGTCTCGTCAGCACACTGTTTGCGCTTACGTGCAGAATTGGAAACTGGTAGAGGAGGTTTAGGATGGGGACATCGAAGGTGTATTGTGGGCAGAATCAATGAATGTGCACGTGGAAGTGTTATTTTAGCGACGCTCGTGGCGTGCAGCAGCTGCATTTGCTAATCGAATTGTTTTTTCCTCTGGAGACTCATTACTGATGCATTTGTTAAAAGCAGTTTTAACAGTGTCCAGGCGATGGCGTTTCTCTTCTGGAGTCTCGTTAGCAAACAGTTTGTGCTGAGATGCAGAATTGGCAGCTTTTTTCTCGGTGTTATTAGCATACTTGGTATCAGACCTCATGTTGATGAAGATAAAGAAGTTTAAGATTGGTGGCAAACAGCAGGTTAATAACAGGCAGTGTCAGGTAGATAGTGTATATGGTAAATAGCTGTTGAATAATGGACAGTGTCCTTTTATTGCAAAGAATAGGTTAATATACTCAGTCAGTGGTATTGGCAAAGAATAGGTTAATTTAACGCAGTCTGTATATCGCACCAAATAGAAGTTCAAAGAGTAATGGACAGTGTACTTCAGTGCCAAATAACAGGTTAATATACCCAGTGTGTGTTATATACAAAAAAGAGGTTAATTTAAGGCAGTTTCTGAGTGCAATAGGTAGTAAATAATAGTCAGTATATATATAGCACCAAATAGATGTTAAAACAGTTGGTGGCACCGAATAGGTTAATTTGGGAGTGTGAAATATTTGTGCCAAAATGTAACAGGAACACTTCCAAAACTAATAAATATAGTTTTTGGAAAGAGTCTTATCTTTTTTATGCCTAAAATAACGTGGAGCTTGAAGTCCGACGTCACAGTGACAGGCTCTGCGCAGTAGGAAATAGCTCTGAGGTAAAATTTCAAATTTCGCGGTTTAAAATGGCGCCGGCATATCGTGTTTTGGTGCCAGCCGCGAGCGACCAATCAGAGGAGCGGGTCGGGGCACATGTGTAATACTTAGTGTTTACTGTATTTTAAACGTTATATTAAACACATCACGGGCCGGAGACCGGTGATAGGCGGTCGTCTTCCGACTGCAGAACGCGGCGACCAATCAGATTAGCGGCGCGCTGTATGGCGCCATACTTCAAATACACAGAGTACAGTGTATTTCAAATATGGCGGGATAGCGCGCATCGCTATTCTGATTGGTCGCCGCGTTCTGCGCCCCGACCAATCAGAATAGCGGCGCACGCAATGCCGCCATATTTGAAATACACTGTAGTCAGTGTATTTCAAATATGGCGGCATTGCAGGCTCCGCTATTCTGATTGGTCGCCGTGTTCAGCGCGTCGACCAATCAGAATAGCGCCCTGTATGGCGCCATACTTCAAATACACTGAATACAGTGTATTTGAAATATGGCGGCATTGCACGCGCTGCTATTCTGATTGGTCGGCGCGCTGAACGCGGCGACCAATCAGAATAGCGGCGCGCGCTATCCCGCCATATTTAAAATGCATTGTACTCAGTGTATTTGAAGTATCGCACCATAGAGTGCGCCGCTATTTTGATTGGTCGCCGCATTCAGCGTGGCGACCAATCAGAATAGCACCGCGCGCTATGCCGCCATATTTCAAATACACTGGACTCAGTGTGTTTGAATTATGGCGTCATAGTGCGCAGCGCTATACTGATTGGTCGCCGCGTTCAGCGTGGCGACCAATCAGAATAGCGCCGGGCGCTATGCCGGCATATTTCAAATACACTGGACTCAGTGTATTTTAAGTATGGCGCCATAGCGCGCGGCGCTATTCTGATTGGTCACCGCGTTCAGCGTGGCGAGCAATCAGAATAGCGCCGGGCGCTATGCCGCCATATTTGAAATACACTGGATTGAGTGTATTTGAATTATGGCGCCATAGCGCGCGGTGCTATTTTGATTGGTCGCCGCGTTCAACGTGGCGACCAATCAGAATAGCGTCGTGCTCTATGGCGCGATACTTCAAATACACTGAGTACAGTGTATTTCAAATATGGCGGGATAGCGCGCGCAGCTATTCTGATTGGTCGCCGCGTTCTGCGTGTGTGTCACTGTACTGGCGGCCGTAAACGTGGCGGGGCTGGCTGAGTCCTACTTCACTTAGGGCCGCCATGTTGGTCCACCCTGGACGGGTGTAGCGCTGCGCTGACGTCACTTAGCCGATGACAAAGTGACTGAAGTGCTGGCCAAAGTGACTGAAGTGGCCTTTGGCTTTTATATATTAGATAAAAGATTTATTGCTGTGTGTTTTATTTCAAATAAAAGATTTTTATGTGGTTTTAACTCACGAGATTGATAATGTGCGGGCCTCATAGAGGCCTGAACCTCACCAAACCAGTGCTTAATAACAGCTGTGAAATCTCAGCTGTGAATAATGCCTTCTATTAACCTGCTTGCCAAAGCACCAGGGCAGCTGGCAGAGACGGGGCAAACAGCCAGCATTTGTGCATCTAATGGAAGCATCAGTTCTGAGGACCACAACTTTGTAGGGTACCATGATTTAAAGATGGCTTCCATCTCCAGCAGCGATGCTGTCTCTTGATTCTTGCTCTTCCCAGCCTCAACTGCTGTATTCTTCTAGGTGAGTCACCCTATACATGAGAAGAATCTGCATATTTTTTAAACTCTCCACTGTCCCCAACATGAGGAACAGAACCATACCCACTTTCCTGGGTACCTTCTCTTCACTATCATCGGGATTTCTTACTCTTGTCACTCCAGACTTATCCACCATTTCCTCCATGGGTTGTCCATTTTTCCTAATGACTTCTCTCAGCAGAGCGCTAGGTACCAGGAAAACATCTTCCAGCAAACTTCGAGCTCTCCTCATAAGCTCCAACCACCTAGCAGCTTCTTCATTCTTCAGTATGGAGTAACCACTTTGTGCATGTCATTCAGCATAGCTACTCAATCCACAATGACTTTGGATATGTACATTACCACCAGCTGTTTAGCTTCTGGGGTCCAGTACACCTTACAGGCTCCCACAGTCTTCTTAAAGTCACCATCAACAGACTCTCTGGCACACTCCTCTCTCAAATCTTTGGGTACATCTACCATGCACGTTAACAAATAAATCTCACCCTTCTCTACAGCCACAAGATGATTGCTTTACTCAGTTTCCTGAATCGGCTCTCTCTAGACTTCCACCTCTTCGAGACGGTTTATCAGAATGGACACCTGCCATACCATCTTCTCCAAGGCTTCATCAAATGGTTTTCTGCCAGGTGACTTTTGAGCTCAGACATCTCTCTCTCCAGTGCACTTATTCGGCTCTCAGCAGCCTGTCTACGGAGCTCCTCTTGCTTCAACTGCTCCTTTATTAGCAGAGTTTTCTCAGACATCTCTCTAAAACGCACCCACTCGGCTTTTGACAGCCCGTCTATGAAGCTTCTCTCACTTCAAATCATCTATTACTGTCTACTTGAGCCTCCCTAGCTCGCTACTTCCATCATCCGGATTGGTTGAGCTTACATAACTCGAGGTGGTATCTGCTTCAGACCTCACTTCGTCTGTGGCTTCTTCCATTTCTGCACCCTCGGTCTTCACCTGGGTCTCAGCAGCGGCAGCTTCAGCCATCTCATGGGCCTCACCAATGTCACTATTAGCCCTCTCTTGGGTCTCAGCAGTGTTACCTTTAGCCCTCTCTTCGGTCTCAGTAGAGTAACCTTTAGAGGTTTCCACACCCTCCGACTCTTCACCCTCAGAGTCTTTGGAGTCTTCAACTTCCTTAGCTGTGGTGCCATACACTTCTATGAACTCATCTACTGACAGTTTCACCTGCATGATTTTATTATCTGCTTCAGCCCTGGAGGTTGCTACTGGCAGTGACACTTCATCTTCCATTCTGGTTTCTCCAGCTTCTGATAGACCCACACTTGTAACAAAAGCATACAATATTATATGACCAGCAAGAGTCACTTGGGTAACTTCTTTGTGGCTCTTGCTCCTTTGGCGACGGGAGAATTTTCTGTCCTTTCTTGGTCCTTCCTTAGTGTACTCTCTTTCTTTCTTAGAGTCACAGTCACTCCCAAAATTTATGTCACTCCCCACGGTTTGGTAAACTCCCAAGTCACTAGCTAACTTGGTATTGGCTCCTTTCTTTTTAGCTACCAGATTACCACCAGTCATAGCGGGGTATATGTCGGGTGACATCAGGTCACTAAGTTAGGATTTCTCTCAACTTTCCCTGCTAACCCCCGTCTCTAAATTGTCAATATTGGGAGGATTTAATTCCTTATCGTACAAAACCCCACCAGCAGAGAGCCCTTCATCCTCCCGCTGTAGAGGAGCCCCCTTCTTCCACAAGTCTGAGAACAGTTTAGAAACCCGGACTATTATTACCGGACAGGTTAAATTTGGGGCTACAGTGACATCATTTCTTGCAATGTCCCTTGCCGTCTCGAGGACCACTCTGGATACCCAAAAGTTTTTAGTGCCCCCAAGGAGGCAGATAACCCCGATCTTCCTTTTTGGTATTAACACCTTAGTGAAGGCCCACTGTATATATACGTCGTCAAAACAGGGTCCTTATTCTGTTAGGACGTGAAAATAAGTCACAACAGAATAAGCCCTGGTTTGACGCTCCTGGAGCTAAAATCTCTGTGGTTTCAGCTACCGAGGGTAGCTGAGACCCCAGAGATTAGTAATCAGCTGGTGTTTTAGTAGCACCAGTAATGTGATGACTGGTAAGCACCGTTTACCGATCATCACATTACAAAAAGTGAAAGTGTCGATAAAAATGCTTTCACTTTGATCCGACATGAAAACACATGTCGGATCAAAGTGAAAGTATTAACCCCCTAGCCCATCAAGACCCCCAGTGCTGGGGATCACCAACCCCTCCCTGGGGATCACCCCCCCAACCCCATTCCTCCCCCAGAACAACTAAAAATGGTGGCGGCCGGCGGTAAAACCCGCCGCCTCCGCTGCATCTCTATGCGATCTGACAGGTGTCCTCTAACTATTGGAGCTAATTTTCCATTCAAATTGTTAGCGGACACCATGCCGCATATGGAGAGCCCCTGTGTGCCTAAACATTGGAGCTCCCCCACAAGTGACCCCATTTTGGAAATTAGACCCTTCAAGGAACATATCTAGATGCATAGTGAGCATTTTCAACCCCCAGGTGCTTCACAAATTAGTCCGTAAAAAGGAAAAAAAGTACTTTTTCATTTTTACGGATCAGTTTGTGAAGCACCTGGGGGTTCAAAATGCTCACTATGCATCTAGGTAAGTTCCTTGGGGCGTCTAGTTTACAAAATGGGGTCACTTGTGGGTGAGCCCCAATGTTTAGGCACATAGGGGCTCTCCATACGTGACATGGTGTCCACTAAAAATTGGAATTGTAAGTGGATACCATGTCGTGTATAGCGAGCCCCTGTGTGCCTAAACATTGGAGCTCCCCCACAAGTGACCCCATTTTGGAAACTAGACACCCCAAGGAACTTATTTAGATGCATAGTGAGTGCTTTGAAACCCCAGGTGCTTCAAAAATTGATCCGTGAAAATGAAAAAGTACTTTTTTTTTCACAAAAATCTTTTTTTTCCTTTTTACGGACTAATTTGTGAAGCACCAGGGGGTTGAAAGTGCTCACTATGCATCTAGATATGTTCCTTCGGGGGTCTAGTTTCCAAAATGGGGTCACTTGTGGGGGATCTCCAATGTTTAGGCACACAGGGGCTCCCCATATGCGACATGGTGTCCGCTAACTATTGGAGCAAATTTTCCATTCAAATTGTTAGCGGACACCATGTCGCATGTGGAGAGCCCCTGTGTGCCTAAACATTGGAGCTTCCCCACAAGTGACCCCATTTTGGAACTTGGACCCCACAAGGAACTCATCTAGATGCATAAAGAGCACTTTGAACCCCCAGGTGCTTCACAAATTGATCCGTAAAAATTAAAAAGTACTTTCTTTTCCAGAAAAATTTAACTTTTTCATTTTTACGGATTCATTTGGGAAGCACCTGGGGGTTCAAAGTGCTCACCACCCATCTAGATAAGTTCCTTGGGGTCTAGTTTCCAAAATGGGGTCACTTGTGGGGGAGCTTCAATGTTTAGGCACACAGGGGCTCTCCATACGTGACATGGTGTCCGCTAACAATTGGAGCTAATTTTCCACTCAAATTGTAAGCGGACACCGTGTCGCGTATGGAGAGCCCCTGTGTGCCTAAACACTGGAACTCCCCCACAAGTGACCCCATTTTGAAAACTAGACCCCCCAAGGAACTTATCTAGATGCATAGTGAGCACTTTGAACCCTCTGGTGCTTTACAAATTGATCTGTAAAAATGAAAAAGTACTTTTTTTTCACAAACATTTTCTTTTGTCCTCAATTTTTTCATTTTCACATGAACAACAGGATAAAATGCATCCTAAAATTTGTTGGCCAATTTCTCCTGAGTACACCGATACCTCATATGTGGTCATAAACCACTGTTTGGGCGCACGGTAGGGCTCGAAAGGGAAGGAGCGCCATTTGACTTTTTGAATGGTAAATAAGCTCCAAAAGTCAAATTGCGCTCCCTCCCTTCTGAGCCCTGCCGTGCGCCCAAACAGTGGTTTATGACCACATATGAGGTATCGGTGTACTCAGGAGTAATTGCCCAACAAATTTTAGGATGCATTTTATCCTGTTGCCCATGTGAAAATGAAAAAATGTAGGCTAAAAGAACATTTTTGTTGGAAAAATTAAAATGTCCATTATTTGTTTCCACTTTGCTTTAGATGCTGTGAAGCACCTGAAGGGTAAATAATCTTCTTGAATGTAGTTTTGAGTAGCTTGAGGGGTGCAGTTTTTGGAATGGTGTCACTTTTGGGTGTTTTCTGTCATGTACGCCCCTCAAAGGGACTTCACATGTGATGTGGTCACAAAAAAAATTGTTTTGTAAATTTTGCTGGAAAAATGAAAAATTGCTGATGAACTTTGAACCCTTATATCTTCCTACCAATTTTTTTCTTTTCTTTTCAAAATTCTTTTTATTAACGCTTTGCAGTACAGTGTAATAGACAGTAGATCAATATTTTTCAACAGTATAATGTGAGTACGTAGTCAGAGGAGAAAGAATCCAGATGTATAACTAGGATTCTAACAGTTCAATTAACGGCCATATAAGTAACACTCTGAGACAGTCCAAGGGTGTTGTTGGTCCTGCATTGCACGATCACTCTCCACAGCCCCCAGAGCGTCAGGAGTGATGGGCAGAGGTGGAGCGCACCAGGCAGCACTGTCCCAAGGATGGGAGTGGTCGTGGGCCAATCCAGTGTCTCACTGAGAGCTGCAAATAATAACCGCACTGTAAGAAGTGCATATTGTTAGCTATCAATAATTAATTCGGATCTAAAGACGGTAAAGAGAGTAGAAATAGAGGCAAGCCGGTTCGCTTGAAGGGGAGCAGTTAGAGATAAGAGTCGTGAGAGAAGTAAGGAGATAGGAACGAAATAGGAAAGTGTGGGGTGTGGGGTGGATAGGTTAGGACACGGGATATCTATCAGATTGAATGGTAATGTTCGGTGTTATCAAGTTAGGATGTCGAACTGTATCTGATCCAGGGTGACCAGGTTTCTAAGAAAGAAGCTCGGGTGTGGTTCACATAGGACACTGTTTCTGCAACAAGGTACAACTGGTGAACCTTAGTGTGGAGCTGTTGGAGCGAAGGGACCTCAGCCGAACGCCAGTATACCGGTATTAGGAGTTTGGCCGCTGCGATAATATTCTGGGCCAGGATTGATGTATATTTCCTTGTAGGCCATAGCCTGAAATTTAGCAAGGTCGACTCTGGAGTTAATTGCACCCTTTCTCCCAGAACCAGAGTAATCAGATTTTCAGTTAGTTGCCAAAATGAAGATATGTCAGGACATTGCCACCAAATGTGGTAGTAGTTTCCATTTTCGGCACCACACCTCCAGCACTCAGCAGTGGACAGAGCCCCCCATCTCTGGCATTTAAGGGGATCATAATACCATCTCGTTATTATTTTATATGAGTTTTCTTGTGCTCGAACACATTGGGTGGGTCCATGAGAGGCTCCATATATGCGTGATATCTGTTCTTTCGTGAAGGTGTATCCTAGATCTCTTTCCCATAGAGCAATATACGCTCGTTTGTGACAGCAGTTGGACAGTAAAAGCAAGTGATAGAGTTGTGAGAAAATTTTCGCGGGTCTAGCGATTCTAGCACAGAGTGTCTCATAGACTGTCATAGATCTGTTCAGGTCGCCGCTTTTAAGGTGACGACGCAGGAGGGTTTTAATAGAGTTATAGGCGACGAAGGTTAAAGTCGTCAAGTCCGGGTGCCTTTGCAAGTCTTGGAGGGGGAGAAGGGCACCGTCTCGGAGAAGGTGGTCTAAGGAAATACCAGAATATTTAGGTCTCTTGGAATGTCCGGTCGGGGTCGATGTAGAGCGTGCTAGAATGTCAGATAGCGACAAAAGGGGTGATAATGGCGGGGCTAGAGCGTCTAGTGAGTCACGCCAGAGTTTAAGAGTGTTTTTAGTATGGGGATTCACTATATGCTCGGTTGGGGTATTGGAGTGCATTAGGAATAGCGCTCTGAGGGGTAGGGGAGCAAGTGCATCTTCAATCTCTATCCACTGTTTTTCCGTATTCCCTCGAATTATGTCTACCGTTCTCGTCAGGACAGCTGCCTTATAGCAGAGCCTGATGTCCGGCACACCCATGCCCCCTGATGATTTTGGGAGGGTAAGTGTACGGTATGCCACGCGCGGTCTCCTGGTCTTCCATATATATTTGGAGAAAAGGGAGTTCACTTTATGGAGATAGGACGCCGGGATGTGTATGGGGAGCATTTGGAATAGATAGGTGAATTTTGGTAATATCAAGCTCTTCATAATGTTTTTCCTCCCCATCCACGAGAGGTAAGCATCTCTCCATTGCTTAATGAGCGTTGACGTGGATGTGAGCAGAGGGGGGAAGTTCAGCGTGAACAGATCAGAGTCTGTGCGCCCCAACTTCACCCCCAGGTATGTTATGTGTGTCTTGGGCCAGTGGAAGGGATATGAGTTTTGCAAGGTCAAGAGTGTGTGATGGGGGACGCGAAAGTCTAACGCTTCAGACTTGGACATATTGATTTTAAAATTAGAAATGCTACCGTATTGCTCCACCAGTGCTATCAAGGCAGGGAGCCCAGTCAGAGGTTTTGTGAGAAACACGAGGAGGTCGTCTGCAAACGCAGCAGATTTGAAATGAGATTTATTGATCTGAACGCCCTCTATATCTCGATGTTCCTGAATAGCAATCAGTAAGGGTTCCATAGCCAAGACGAACAGGAGTGGAGATAGTGGGCAGCCCTGTCTAGTGCCGTTATGTATTGTAAAGGGCTCCGTCAACGTGTCATTGATCTGAATACGGGCCGTCGGGTTATGATACATGGCCATTATGGTGCCAACTAGAGATCGGGGGAACCCGAAATGTAGTAACGTCACCTCCAGATAAGTCCAATCCACCCTGTCGAAGGCCTTCTCAGCGTCCGTGCCCATCAATACTAGGGGTTGATGGCGGGATTTCACGTATTGAAGGATATGTAATATTTTATGCGCGTTATCTTTGCCTTCCCTTCCGCTCACGAAGCCAGATTGATTTAACGAGATCAGTGAGGGCAAAAAATTCCTTATCCTATGAGCTATCATACTGGCCAAAAGTTTCAAATCAACATTTAACAGTGAAATTGGCCTGTAATTACTGCATAAGTTGGGGTCTTTACCCTCCTTATGTATCAAGGATATTTTTGCTTCCAGCATTTGCTGCGGGAGGGGCTTTCCTTCAAATGCCTCATTACAAACCTTCAAGAGACGTGGTAGCAGAAGGGGTGCAAACGTTTTGTAGTAGTGGGCCGTGAACCCGTCGGGGCCTGGGGATTTGCCTGTGGGACACTTCGACAGGGTGGATCGGAGGTCATTCATGGTGAATGGACGGGTCAGTGATTGTCGTTGGTCTAACGTTAACGTGGGGAGATTCAGTCGTGTCAAGAAGTGGGAGGTGTCCAGGCGCCTCTGTTCCCTAAGAGCTTGCGTGTCGGCAGGTCTGAGATTATATAGCCCGGAGTAATAGTCCAGAAAGGCCGCCTCAATGTGTGATGGGTTGCAAGCTGTTAGCCCCTGTGAGTCAGTAATAGAGTGAAGTAGAGTGCGGGCCTGCCGCTTACGTAGGTGTTTCAGGAGGAACCTGGAAGCCCTATCTCCATGCACATACATTCTATTTTTCCAGGAGGCATACAATTTAGCTGATTTGACATTGAGAACGTCTCTCAGTTTCTGCCTCAAATTGGAAAGAGTATCTAAGACTGTACGGTCAGAAGTATTTTTATGGTCCGTCTCCAATCGAGAGATTTCATCATAAAGTGTTTGAACCTCCTGATGCCGTTTTTTTATTATGATATGACGCGATGGAGATAAGTTCACCTCTCAACACTGTCTTGTGGGCTTCCCAAAGAATTTGGGGAGATGTCTCGTGCGTATCGTTGAGTTGGAAGTAATGGTGAAGTGCGTCTGCGATACGTTTCCGCGTCGTAGGGGAGTCAAGTAGGGAGTCGTTGAGACGCCAGGACCTGGATTTCAGGTCTGTCCCAGAGGTGGACAGTGAGAGTAGTACCATATTATGGTCAGAATATACATTGGGAATTATGTTTGCTTCAGATATCCGCGATAGGCATGACCTAGGTATCAGAATATAGTCAATGCGGTGGTAAGACTTATGGGGGTTGGAGTAAAAAGTATAGTCGCGCGTGGTCGGGTGCATATAGTGCCAAGAGTCTAGTAGTTGCATTGAAGTTAGAATAGCCCGTATCCTAGCCAGGTCTCTGGGCGTATATGTGCTCTTTCGTTTAGATGTATCCAGCATTGGCTCAAGCGCTATATTCAGGTCCCCACCCACAATCAGAGCTCCCTCTCTAAAGTTCTCTATTTTTTTTAGAGTAGAAACCAGCCATTTTAAGAGTTTTTTGTTAGGTGCATATAAACTGCATAGGGTTGTCAATGAACCATTAAGGAGGCCCTTCACGCAGATATAGCGTCCCAAAGGATCCACCAGAGATTCTCGGTATTGGAATAGGACCCCAGACAGTAGTGCTATGGATACACCCCTTGATCCTGACTGAGTGGAAGTGGCATGGTACCAGGTGTTATATTGGCATCGCTCAAAATTCGGAATTTTGTTGGGCTTAAAATGTGTTTCCTGAAAGAACAGGATATCTGCCTTCTGTTTTCGTAGTCTATGCAGAGTCTGGTGTCGTGAGGCGGGTGAATTAAGGCCATGAGCATTAATTGTTGCAAACGTAATATTCTTACCGGTGTCAGGCATGCTATAGTACTTGGCGATCGGCCGACATCCCTGGAGCTGGGTCGTGTTCCGTGTCTAGTAGGGGCAGGGGATGGGTAGAGAGCGGAGATAGGGAAAAAGAATCAGAAGGGAGAGAAATCCTAGATAGGAGGAGAAAAGAGAATGGAGAAGTCACATTTATCAAACATAGTAGAACAGTATGAACCAATATGAAGCTCAACATAGTTGGCTTGGATTATAGATAGCCAACTCGAGAGGTTAGTACAAAACAGAATTAACATATGCATCTGCATTATCATATTAAGTAGCATAAATTATGCGTAAGAGTTTGGTAGGAGAGGGTTATGGCTATGCAATGACCTCCGGTAAACAGAAGGTATATGTTTCCCTGCTCCCAAATGTCGCCATAAGGCGGAGAGAATAACATGAACAATAACAGCTCTCCACCATGGCAAAAACGCGTTAATAGAGCGCGAATAAATGTAGGGTGTACCTGGGTAAGGCTATTAAAAAAAAAAAAATAAATAAAATAATAGGTAATAAAGAAAGACATAAAATCAATATTAATCAGCCTATGGTTGACTCCAATTTTCCAGTGTTAGGTGACGAGGCGGGAGCTTAGGCGCTATTCCTCCCGGATATAGCTCAGGTGGCATCGTCCGGGTCCTTGGCGGATGGTGATTTAGCGATCTTCCTTTTAATTCGTTGCGATTTCGGGGTTGCCTGTTGCCATGGTGTAGGACCTAGGATGGGTTGTATCTTTGAGGCTGAGTGGAAAGCTTCCAGATCCGGGAATTTGTCAAGAGATATGTCCAAAGTCTCACAGGCCGCTTTAAGCTCTGCGGAGGTTCTGATGGTGATTCCCTGTCCATCCGCCGTAACAAAGATCCCAAACGGGAAGAGCCAGCGAAAGCGATGTCCCTTCTGTAGGATTGCATTGGTAAAGGGTTTCAGTAGCCATCGTTTTTTCAAGGTGATGGCCGACAGATCTTGGAACAACTGGATTCGGGTACCTTCATAGGTTATCTCCTGTCGTTCCCGTGCTCTGCGGAGAACTAGGTTCTTTACACGATAGCCCAGGAAACGGCACAACACATGTCGGGGAGCCTCTCCTTGTTGTGGTTTAGGTCGTAGGGCTCTATGGACCCGCACCAATTCAATGTCCTGAGGGTCATGTTCAGAAAGTAAGTCTTTAAAGATCTCCACTCCAGCCTTTTCTAGTGCTTCATTGGCCACAGATTCAGGGAGACCCTTAATCCGAATATTCTGCCGGCGTTCCCGGTTTTCATGGTCCTCAAGAGCAACATAGATGTCATGTATGTGGTGTTCATGCTCTTTAAGGCCATCAAGGATAGCGTTGGTGTGGTGTACAGTTGTTATTTGGGCATTTTCCAGTGACTCTAATCTGTGGCCTTGGTGCGTGAGGTCACGTTTAATCTCCGCTAGCTCTCGCCCAATCAGGCCGATAGCCTTGGCAAGGGCTCTCTTGATAAAGGAGCGGGTCACCATTGGGTCTCCAGATTTACTACCTCCCTCCGAATCACTCTCCATGTCAGAGTCTGTGTCGTCTGTGCAGGCCAGGACGGACTTCTTGGTTGATTTAGGGGTGTCCTCCACGACGGCCTGTTTTTTAAGGAATTGGTCAACGTCGGCTTGAGTTATAGCCTTTGCGGATTTAGGCACACTCTTGGGTGGTTTAATGGTCGTCTTTCCCATGGTGATATCTGTGTTCACAGTGTGAGGTATTTGTGCAGTTTAGGTCTATATGTCCCCTCCAGTTGGCTATGGTCAGTTTAAGGGTTCATTGGTCCAAGTTGTGTCCAGTAGGACAGAAAGCGGTGAAAAGGGAGCCTACAGACACTGATAATGTAGCGCCTGGTGCAGAGAGTGAAGGGTGCTTGCTGGGGGGTCCTCTGACCTCTTTGCTGTTGCGTATCAGGTTATCAGGATGTCAAAAAAGTCCAGTTGACGAGTGGATAGGATTATCAGGGGTAATCCCCAGTATATAGTACAATGCCCAGTCTTATAAGCTGATCATATAGTGTCCCTTCAAGGCGTTAGTTTCCGGATGGGTGGGGGGCTTCTCTCTGCGGTAGATGGTATATGATGTGAGGGGTTAACAATGTCTCCACCTTCCCCAGTGTCCACTGACCCGTTGCCTCTTCACCTCACTATTGTAATCCCCTTTCACCACACACACTGACCAGGCCAGCCACAGTTCTGTATTTCTAGGCACAGTGCAGGCAGTGACAGGCTGTCTCTTATGGATGAGGATCAGCCTCCACTTACCCTCTCCCGCAGCTCCTCCGGTCTGAATATGAGCGGTCCTGAGGGCTCCCCGGGCAATGTATATCTCTCCAGGCAGGGTGTGAGGCTCCCTGCTCCCACTGATTGCAGGCTCTGTTCCCTTCTTTGTGATCAGCCGGAGTGCAGATCCCGGGTCTCGGAGCGGCCCTGAGCACCCCCTCCGGTCCGCTGCTGGAATGTGCGGCGGGGGCAGAGAGACCCGGTCACCTCGCACGCTCGCCGGCCTCCTCAGGACTTCAGACCGAGCGGCGAGCGATGTGCCTCTGAGTGCCCGCCGCTCCTCTCTACCCCCAGCACGTGCAGGCAGATCCGACGCGGCCTAGCAGGGCGGGCGCCGCCGCAGCTCTGCCTCGTGCGCAGCGGAGGCGAGCAGGGAGTCCGGTCCTGTGGCTCGTTCCACCGGCCAAAGTGCTAAAAGAAGCACAGTGTCCGGTTCAGGGGGGTGGTAGCTGTCCAGCTGTGGGTCCGAGGGGCTCCGGTGGGTAGCCTGCGGGGATGGATGGCTGTGATGCTGTATTCAGGCTGTGGAGCTCCTGGATACACGTCCTCCTCACATCGCGGCCATCTTGGGACTGACCAATTTTTTTTTCTTTTCCAAAATTGTGCTGATGTGAAGCAGACATGTGGGAAATGTTATTTATTAACTATTTTGTGTCACATAACTCTCTGGTTTAGCAGAATAAAAATGAAAAATGTGAAAATTGCGAAATTTTCAAAATTTTTGCCAATTTTTTTATATTTTCACAAATAAACGCAAAAATTATCGACCTAAATTTACCACTTATATGAAGCCCAATATGTCACGAAAAAACAATCTCAGAATCGCTAGGATTCGTTGGAGCGTTCCAGAGTTATTACCTCATAAAGGGACACTGGTCAGAATTACAAAAAACGGTCTGGTCATTAAGGTGGAAATTGGCTCCGTCACTAAGGGGTTAAATATATATTGGGATCGGCCATCAATAGGGTCTCCGAGCTCCTAGAATTAACCAATTTGAACATGCTTTCTGCATTCATCTGCAGGGAACACCTATGTAGCTCCTTGCCAGCTGAGTAGTTACTATGGAAGACTGGACACATATTGTGCAATTGTTCCTGGCTATAGTCCATCTGCGCCATCCCTTTGAATTTGGGTTGCTCTACCCTGGTTTGGGTGACCACCACTATCTTGGACTCCACCCCCATTTGGTCCATTATCCTCTTTAGGACCACCAACCTCTTTTGGAACTCCACCTCCTTTTGAGACCCCGTCCTTTTCCTTAGACTCCACCAGCTCCTGCTTGCATTCCCATAGCACCTGGTGTGGTCACTCTTGGTCCTGGCATGCTCCTCCAGACATGGCTGCACAGCTCCCATGGCAGTTGCTGGACCTCTTGGTACCTCTAGAAGATTTTTGTGGCTCCTCAGAGCCACAGCCAGATGCTTGCTTACATGTTTGAGCACCTGTGTCTTTTCCCCCAGCAGCCAGGCTGCACTGCTGCAGAATCCAGAGACGTGCACCTTGTACATTGCCCCTAGCAACTGAGCTTTTAGGCCTTATCCATTGGCCCTATCAACAAGGCTACAACTGCCCGTGTTCTCCACCACATATAAGGCTACACTTTCTGAATCTAGTAGGGGTACACTCACTTGGCAGCGATATTCAAACACACAGCAACAGTCTCTTTATTTAAATACGGTAAGTCCATTTTCGGTTTATTAAATTACATAAACCATGTTGTGCAAAATAAACATAGGCCAACCTTTGGCATTATAAAATGAATGATTACCAATGTCCAATCAGCTATACATGTGCATTCACTATACACTTAAACTTCTCAAAAAAAAAGCATGGTTTTCCTCCATAGGAATCTCCCTAGGTGCTGTAAAGTGAATCAGCACCACACCAGTAATTCTACATTAAATTCCTTTATTATTTAAAATTCATATAACACTATCAATATTCAGGGACCAAAAGTCTTTTCTTGAGCTACTTGTATATATTTTTTACATTGAGCCACATGATAATACAACAGATCATTTACATTTCACTGCACATTCGTATACATTCGATCCCCATAAGGTTGCATGGGTATGATAATAATATCCCTGCCCAGTGTTCTATTGCTAATTTTATGGTTATATTACCTCCTCCAAACCACACTGCTCTGGGGCATTTAGATCTTACTTGCAAATTATCATATATTCCTCCATACCTTTCTGAAGGGGATGCTTTGCAGTGCTTGCTGTGCTCCAATGTGGCCCCTTACACCGCCAACGTACAGTACGTTTTAAAGTTTCTTTCTCAGGGCATCTTTTGGTCCCTGAATATTGATAGTGTGATATGAATTTTAAATAATAAAGGAATTTAATGTAGAATTACTGGTGTGGTGCTGATTCACTTTAAACCACCTAGGGAGATTTTTATGGAGGAAATTCTTGGCTTTGTTTTTGAGAAATTATAAAATTAAGTAGTTAACCACTTCAGGACCCAGCCTATTTTGACCCTAAAGACCATGGCATTTTTGTCAATTCTGACCAGTGTCCCTTTAGGAGGTGATAACTCTGGAATGCTTCAACGGATCCCAATGATTCTGAGATTGTTTTTTCGCGACATATTGCACTTCATGTTAGTGGTAAATTTAGGTAGATAATTTTTGCGTTTATTTGTGAAAAAAAATTGGCAAACATTTAAAATATTTCGAAATTTTCAAATTTTGAATTTTTATTCTGCTAAACCATAAATAACATTTCCCACATGTCTACTTTACAACGGCACAATTTTTGAAAAAAAAATTTTTTGTTCAGAAGTTATAAGGGTTCAAAGTTCATCAGCAATTTTTTATTTTTCCAGCAAAATGTACAAAACCATTTTTTTAGTGACCACATCATATTTGAAGTCCCTTTGAGGGGTGTACGTGACAGAAAACACCCAAACGGACACCATTCCAAAAACGGCACCCCTCAAGCTACTCAAAACTACATTCAAGAAGATTATTAACCCTTCAGTTGCTTCACAGGAACTAAAGTAACATGGAAGGAAAAAATTGACATTTTAATTTTTCTAACAAAAATGTTCTTTTAGCCTCAGTTCTTTTATTTTCACATAACAGTCGTTTATAACCACATATGAGGTATCGGTCAACTCAGGAGAAATTGCCCAACAAATTTTAGGATGCAATTTATCCTGTTGCCCATGTGAAAATGAAAACATTTAGGCTTAAAGAAAATGTTTGTGAAAAAAAAGTACTTTTTCATTTTTATGGAACAATTTGTGAAACATCTGAGGGTTCAAAGTGCTCACCACCCATCTACATAAGTTCCCTGGGGTCTAGTTTCCAAAATGGGGTCACTTGTGAGGGAGTATCAATGTTTAGGCACACAGGAGCTCTCCTAATGCGACTTGGTGTTCGCTAACAATTTGCGCTGATTTTCCGTTCAAATTGTTAGCGGACACCATGTCGCGTTTGGAGAGCCCCTGTGTGCCTAAACATTGGAGCTCCCCCACAAGTGACCCCATTTTGGAAACTAGACTCCCCAGGGAACTTATCTAGATGGGTGGTGAGCATTTTGAACCCCCAAGTGCTTCACAAATTAATCCATAAAAATGAAAAAAGAAAATGTTTGTGGAAAAAAAAGTACTTTTTCATTTTTATGGATCAATTTGTGACGCACCTGGGGGTTCAAAATGCTCACTGTGCATCTGGATAAGTTCCTTGAGGTCTAGTTTCCAAAGTGGGGTCACTTGTGGGGGAGCTCCAATGTTTAGGCACACAGGGGCTCTCTATACGTGACATGATGTTCGCTAACAATTGGAGCTAATTTTCCATTTAACTTGTTAGTGGGCACCATAACGCGTATGGAAAGCCCCTGTGTGCCACCAGCACAAGGGCAACTGGAAGAGTTGGGGTACAGCACCAGAAAATGGCGCCTCTTATAAATGCGCTATTTTCTAGGGTGGCACTGTGTTGCAATTTGCAGTGTGAAGGACCAACAACATTTGGGCCTCTCCATGCTGAGGATTCCAGCATTCTGGGACCCCCATGCTGTGAATTGCAGTCCGCAGCTGCCCAAGAAAATGGCGCATTCATTGAAGCGCCATTTTCTGGCGCTGTACCCAGACTCTTCCAGTTGCCCTAGTGCCGGTGGCAAACTGGGTAATAAAGGGGTTAATGCCAGCTTTTTATTGGCAGCTGGCACTAAGCCCAAGATTCATAATATAGGGCCAATGTTAGACCCGCTATTAGGAATCTCTAGTAAATAGTCAAGAAATACACCACACACCACCCCACGATACTCGATCGCTTCCGACGTAGTCCACAACTAAGGTCCCACAACGCTCGATCGTCTCTTCTCAATCCAGAGACTGCTGCAAGGGATCAAGGGTCCTCTTCCTACAGTCTCTGGGGTTAGAGTTAAGATGCACAGTATGACAATGATCTGTCATACAGTGCACTGTGACAATGATCCCAGAGACTACAACAAGAGGACACTTGATCCCTTGTTGCACCCATCCATCCACCCATGCATCCATCCACCCATGCACCCATCATTCACCCATGCACCCATAATCCATGCATGCACGCACACATCCATCCATGCACACATTCATGCACACACCCATCCACGTACGCACACATCCATCCACGCACACATCCACGCATGCACACATTCAGGCATGCACACATCCATCCATGCACACATCCACACATGCACGCATTCACGCACACATCCATCCATGCAATATCTATGCACACATCCACGCACGCACACATCCACGCACACATCCATCCATGCACGCACACACCCATGCACACATCCACACCCGCACTTATCCATGCACACATCCAGCCATTCACACATCCATCCATGCACACATCCACACACACACGCATCCACACACACATCCATCCATCCATGCAATATCCATGCACGCACACTTTCATGCATGCACCCATCCATCCACCCATGCATGCATGCACCCATGCATCCATCCACCCATGCATCCATCCACCCATGCATCCATCCACCCATGCATGCACCCATCCATACACTCATGCATGCACCCACCTATCCATCCATCCATGCATGCACCCATTCATGCATGCATGCATGCACACACCCATCCATGCATGCATGCATGCATTCATTCATACATTAATACTTACCTCACCCATGATCCACCGGTGAGGAGGAGAAGCCCAGGAGAGGAGGAGGGTCCCACACACAGCACAGGAAGCTGACCGGTGGGTTCAGCCTACCGGGAGAGGTGAGGGGGGGCCCAGAACACAGGGATCGGGGGGAGGCTAAGGGGCTAAGGAGCCTGACCAGCGGTTCTGTATGTAGCCGCTGGTGGGTTGCACCCGCGGCTTCGGCGGGTGCAACACTGTAGCCCACCGGCGGATACAAACAGAACCGGAGGAGGTAGGTGGATTGGAGGGATGGGGGTCCCTAATCTTTACTGGACTGGGAGGGGGGACTGAGGAGGGGGAGGGCACCACCGATCTGCCCCTGCAGATCTGATTGGAGAGCTCCAATCAGATCTGGAGGGGTGAATCCCTATGATTCGCTCTGATGGCAGTTTCATTTTCAACTGCCATTCAGAGCGACTTTAGCCACGGGGGGCTAAGCCACCCCCCTGGGCTAAAGTATAGGTTCTTGTGACCCTGCTGCTCTGGTGACTTGTCACTGGCTCTGTCACGGGAGCTGCAGGAGAGCAAAGAAGCCATGACGTTATAGAGACGTCATAGGTCAGGAACGCACCAACTTTCATGACGTCTCTATAAGATCAAATGTCGGGAAGGAGTTAATATCAATAGCGGGGTTCACCCGCACTGTGTCCAGACACTAACCACAGTCAGTGTACAACTCCCTGTATCTCAGGTTACCTTTTACAGGTGAATTGCTGTTCCATACAATGTCTCCTGACAGTCCAGATATCTGGGACAGCTGACTCAATGAAACCACCAACCAGGACCTGTTATCAGCTTCAGACTGACTTCTGTCAGTCCAGGTTCCCAGTAGCATGATAGCATGAGCCCTTGTGCTCTGCAGCCATACCATGTGCTCAAACAGGAAGTCAGCAGCCTGATGACATCACAGACATGTGACCAGTGAGAAGTCACATAATATCAGCCTGACCACACCCCTGGAGGAGGAGGTGGTATGTGGATGGCTATCCCCTCCCACACATCTGACCATCCCTAAATCCAGTCCTAAACAAATATACAGGCTTGTGGAACACAAGACCCAGCAAGCAGTCCTGGATTTAGATAGTAGTAGACCTCTGTCTGTGCGATACAAACCTGTCTCTCTTGATATAACCAGTTGGTACATCACAGTATGTAGAGTAATGAAGCATGTAATAGATAATGTTAAAAACGCATAGTACATGTACTGAACATGGACATTGCCTGACCACTGCAGGATGTCTATTCTATTGTCCTATCTATTGCAGATAAGTTTAGAAGAGGTAGCCTCACATGCAGTTGACCCTCTGCAACCATAACATTTTTCTCTCTATAAAAAAGAAAAAGAAAAGCTTTTTTTAAATGTATGATTAAACAGATTTTAAGATTCCTGGGGTTCAGACTTATGGCACATCTGCAGGTTGTGAAATCTTACAAAGGTTTACGCGTTACGCCCTGAAGGTGTCCAACACCTGGAAACTCAAGGAAGCTTAAAAACCTTCTTTAAAGCTCCCTTAAACTTATCAAATTGAAAGCTACTAGTAGATCCTATGACTGTAAACTCAGGTTTAAGGTTACCAGAGTTTTCAGCTACCAGGTCTTCCGACAACCATTTTGGCCCCAAATCTTAAAGAAATGTTTTAGAGACATTTTAAGGTTCTGAATAGTTACCAAACAAAGCTGAGTTAGCCAACTTTTTAGTAAACTGCTCTGGTTTCCAATCCGTAATCGGAATCAGCCAGATTCATGCCGAATTTGAAGTTGGTGAATCTTGTTCAGAAAAGTTTGCTCCTCGCTACTTCATATATTCCCCCAATTCCAACTGCATCAGGGCAATTTGAAAGATCTGCGTGAAGCGCCTGATTTGGCGCATCTAATGTAATGCAATATTTCTGAGACAGCTGTTGTTTGATATTCTTTAGCTGGGTCGGTGTCATGCACTTAGATGACGCCATCATTGCTGGATGCTGCTGTGTATATTTGTCTTTAAGAGCTGCATGGTTGATAGTTGTGAAGGTCCTGGCCTTGTGTTGTGCTCCAGAACTGCATTCATTATTAGGTTTAACTGCTGGTTGAGGGGTTAATGTGTGACTCACCTGAAATCCCCTACCCCTAGCCATTAGGTAGCTTCTCCTTCCACGATGTGGTGCTGCTGATTTCAATCTATGCCTGGAAGCAGTGCTGTGCTGACCTGTGTATTTGTGTTGTTGAAGTCCTTTCCTTTGGAGTTGCTGTATCCCAGTTCTGTGGAGGGAGGTGAGGCGGGAATAGCGCAAGGCTGGTGGAGGAGTTTTAGGGAGAGGCTGGAGGCCCAAATCCTTCTCAACTTCAGAGATACCTTCGGGATCAGGGCAATTTAGGGTTCCTAGACTAGGGTCAGACTAGTCTTCCCTGGTCACCCTGCCCATAACTGCCATTCCCTCATCAGCATTCTCACTACACCGTGACATTATCAGCAGCCCATACCTTTTTCCTTGAGACACTTTGTCTCAGACTGTCTCAGCTGATGCATTTTCTCACCTGATGCAGACCATTTCTGAAGAGGTAACTGGTCTGTGGACTCAGGTAGTGCAACAGCTGCAGCAAGTCGTGGGTTACCTGGCGACGGCTCATGCTCAGGCCATGCCAGAACCCAAGGTCTCTCTTCCAGTTAGGTTTTCTGGGGAAGAGATAGATTTTTTGCGTTCCGCGAAGCCTGTAAGCTTTATTTCAGGCTCCAGCCCCGTTCATCGGAAAGTGAGGAACAGCGGGTGGGGATTATAGCCTCCCTTCTTAAAGGGGGCCCCCAGATCTGGGCCTTTTCCATCCTGGACAACTCACCATCGTTGCGGTCGGTGGACAGGTTTTTGGCTGCTCTGGCTCAGGTATATGGCGAACCTGATAGGGTGACCTTTGCTGAGTCTAATCTCCATAAACTCAAGCAGGGCACACGAGCAGTGGAGGAGTACTAATCGGAGTTTCGGAGATGGGCGACTGACACCCAATGGAACGACCCAGCCTTCTGGAGTCAGTTCTGCTTGGGTTTGTCAGCTAGACTGCAAGACACCCTGGTTCAGTACCCCGCACTTGAGTCATTGGAGGCTGCGATGTCCCTAGCCATACGGGTTGACAGGCGCCTGAGGGAGAGACCGAAACCTACTATGTCTCCCTCCCCACCCCTTCTAGACTGTGAGCCCTCGCAGACAGGATCCTCGGCCCTATTGTACCCATATGACTGATTTGTCGTCGTTTTTGCCACCTGTCTTTGTCTACCCTCTCACTTCACTTATAAAGCGCCATATAACCTAATGGCGCTATATAAATACTTAATAATAATATGTCTGCTGTACCTATCCCTGTTGAGGAGACTATACCCAAAGAACCCATGCAGGTGGGGGCAGTAGGTTCTCGTGTTAAAACTCCTGTGGCTACTGTTCACCAAGTGGGTGGAGCATCTTTTTTCTGTGGAAAATCTGACCATTTTATTTTTTAAGGTTTGTCCACTTCGCTCCAAGACCACGCAGTCTCAGAAGCAGCCTACCTCGGGTCGTTCAGAAGGAGACAACCAGAGAGTTTATGTTTCCTTCCTCGCTAAGTCTCCATTCACACTGTCTGCAAGGGTTGTGGTGGATGGTAAAACCAAGACTGTGCCAGTCCTGGTTGATAGCGGAGCGGGGGTCAATTTGATGGATTTTTGCTTTGCTCGGGCTCATGGTCTCACCAGCAGTGCTTTAGTGAGACACATTCCCATCGTCTCGATAGACTCAGTTCCGCTCAGCCAGAAGGTCCTCTCCCTAGTGGTGCATAATTTGTACCTGAGCATATGACCTATCCACCAGGAGGTTCTGTCCTATTGCCTCTTGGAGAACCTGCCCACTCCCAAAGTATTGGGCCTTCCCTGGCTGGAGAAACACAACCCAGTAATTGACTGGCGGGCCAGAATGGTTGTAACTTGGGGGGCTTTCTGTGTGAGTAATTGCCACGCTACAACTATGTATAATAATAATAATATAATATTCATTCATTTATATAGCGCTATTAATGCCATAGCACTTTACATACATCAGTAATGCTGTCTCTCTTGGAGCTCACAATCTAAATATCCTATCAGTATGTCTTTACAATGTGGGAGGAAACAGGAGTGCCCAGAGGAAACCCACGCAAACACAGGGAGAACATACAAACTCTTTGCAGATGTTGTCCTTGGTGTTCTTGGTGGGAATTGAACCCAGGACCTCAGGATCCCAGTGCTGCAAAGGCTCCAGTGCTAACCACTTGAGCCACTGTGCCACCCACCATACTGGATGCACCGAATCCTACCCCATGTCCAGAAGTGAATGGATGTGAGCCTGGAAGAGGGGGTGGAGTCCATACTACACATCGGCTTAATGGTGGGTCTAGGCGTCGTTCCAGGAGGGGCCGGGGTGGGACGGTGGTTCCCGCTGTGCACTTCAGGGGAGGGAGCCCTGGGTCCCAGGGGATGCTGCTGCAGTTTTCCATCCTGGATGTGTGCCCTCTAACTGTGACCGCAGATTTAGGAATAAACGTGCAGGTCCAGACCTGAGAGTTGATGAGTATGTGTGGGTGTTGTCCAAACACTTCAGGTGGAGGTGTGCTACTGGGGCTCCTGGTTCTGGGGTTATTGGACTGTTTAGGATTTCGTCCATTTGTAATCCTGTGCTGTACCGCCTTGACCTACCCCCAGGTTTGGTGATCCGTAATGTCTTTCATATCTCGTCACTCAGGGGATGTGGACTTCTTTCGGATGTGCCATAGTCGAGTCCGGAGGCCTCTCTTAAAAGAGCGGGTACTGTAACGCACATAGATGGCGCTGGCATTGCTGGATGCTGCTGTGTATGTTTGTCTTTAAGAGCTGCATGGTTTATAGTTCTGAAGGTCCTTGCCCTGTGTTGTGCTCCAGAACTGCATTCACTATTAGGTTAAACTGCTGGTTGAGGGGTTAATGTGTGACTCACCTGAGATTCCCTCCCCCTAGCCTTTAAGTAGCTTCTCCTTCCAGCAGGTGGTGCTGCTGACCTGTGTATTTGTGTTGCTGAAGTCCTTTCATTTGGAGTTTCTGTATCCCAGTTCTGTGGAGGGAGGTGAGGGGGGCATAGCACAGGGCTGGTGGAGGAGTTTTAGGGAGAGGCTGGAGGCCCAATGGGTGTACCGACATCATGATAGCCGGATATGACGTGATTAGTGTCATACAGGCTTATCCTACAATGGAGGGGGCCGAGGAATATGCAAAAGGATTATCACGCCCATCGGGGCATGAATAATTACACTACAGGTGGCGGAAAGAAGCCACAGGGAATGCCCTGTGTGACTTCTCAAGAGCCCAGAAGCCGCAAATGATAAGGTAATAAAAGCACTTTTTGAAACTTTCACCAAAAACAATTTTAGCAAAGAGGGATAGGTAGAATAGGTTAATTAAGGTGCAGGGACATGTATTGAAAGGATAGGGGGTGATTTTTAGGGGTGAGGTTCCCTTTAAACAGATTTTAAGGTTCCTGGATTTCAGACTTCTGGCACATCTGCAGGTTGTGAAATCTTACAAAGGTTTACGCCTTGAAGGTGTCCCAACACCTGGAAACTAAAGGAAGCTTAAAAACTTTCTGTAAAACTCCCTTAAATTTATCAGATTGAAAGCTACTAGTAGATCCGATGACTGTAAACTCAGGTTTAAGGTTACCAGAGTTCTCAGCTACTGTGTCTCCCAACAACCATTTTGGCCCCAAACTTTAAAGAAATGTTTTAGAGACAAAATACATTACTACCTATAGCCTGATGGGTATTACTACCATCACTCTTTCTTGGATATATCTATTAAGATGGGAGGGGAATTACCAGAGTATGTATAGATTCTAAGATATATACAAGAAAGAGTAATGGTAGTAATATCCCTCAGTCTATAGGTAGTAATGTATTTTGGTGCAGGGCCACTTGATTGAGAACTGCATGCATGATTGCTGGATTACAGTCATTTAAGATGTTTCTCAAAATATAGCTTTGTGCAGTGATTTAGGTTGATTTTAATTAATTGAGGACACTGAGTAAGACTTTTTCATAATGTATAGTATAAAATCCGCAGCATCTGTCACTATAACAACAGTATGATGATGACTCTGCCCACTTTCTGTGTTGTGTGAACTCCGGGACTAATAAAAATGGTGGACGGAGCATTTCCGCCCTGAAGAGGGCCGAGCCGGCGGGCCCGACGAGCGGTGATTGGCCTGGATCACTTGCACTGCATAAGGCATCCTGATAGGTCGGGAGTAAGCATGGGATACACATACCCTCGACCTAGGATTGGCCGGAAGTAGTGGGCTGAGATTGGGACAGCACCGAACGCTCGGAAATGGACACCATCATCTAGAGAAGAAGGGGGATAAAAGGAGAGTGATAAGGATCCAATGGCACCCCATTGAGGAAGCTGTGTTGGCGAAAGGTGTCTGGGGGGGGCACCCAGACTCCTGATCCCACCTGTGACATCTAAATGGGTAAGCAATAACATTGATTGGGTCTGAGCCACCATTGTGACTACAGTAATTGGGGTTACAGACTAGGGAATCCGTAAGTCTGCAAGCACATAGTGCTTAATATTGAATGTATCAACTAGATATAGCAGACTTTGTATACAAGCAGTACTAAAAATAACCTAATTACTACTAGAGGCTCATACTTCTAGCCCCATCATATATACCCTTAACCCATAGTACATCAGATATAGGTGGGAACCATTTCCTTGGGGAAAAATTATCTGGCTCTATGATCTGGTTGTGCACTTGGTCACTTTATATGTATAAAATGTTGCAACTTGATGTGTAATGAAATGATCTTTGCTGTCATTTGGTTGGATGTGATAAAATTGTGCCTTTTTAAAGAAAAGCATTAAAACGTGTTTCTATTTAGAGTAATCGCAGTATGTTTCATTGGTTCACAAGTGAAAAAATTGAGGGCAGAAACCCTCCTCTTTTCCTTTGTTTAATGTACATATGGGTAGCACATGATTCAGTAAAAACCTGTCATTGAAATTAAAAAATTGTAGCTAATGGTACATGTTAGTACAAAAAAAATATTTTTTGTTTTCATTGCCCAAAGTTAAAGAATTATGTGATGCACCTATGGGTTTAAAATGCTTATTCCATCCCTAGTTAAGTTCTCAAAGGGGTGTAGATTCCAAAATGGGATCAGTTATAGAGTATTTTTGCTGTTCTGGCATCGCTATAAATGTGAAATGAAGTCTAAAATCATTGCAGTATATGTAATGCTCCTTCCCTTCCGAGAATGTAGTTTTTCACCATATTTGCAATACAGCTGTCATCGGATTAAATTATGTTCTAAATTATAAACGTCATTTTTTAACCTTTTGCAAAATGAAAATTTTTGGGCTAAAGCTAAATTGTAATGGAAACATTTAATTTACATTTTGTTCTTCACATTTCATTAATTCCTGTAAATCACACGAAGGTTTAACATACATCCTGTTGATATTTAAGTACTCTGAGTGGTGATGTATTTAAAATAGTTCCAAACTGAACACCCCTGAATGCAGCGTGTCCCCCATGCCTCTATTTCCCCTGTAAGTTGTATAAAACACTTTAGAAAGTGTACAGTTAACAAGTCTGGCGAGACTTACTCAGTAATGAATCCTCGCTGCTCCCTAGTGTCCTCCCCGCCTCCAGCCCTCTCTGTGCCACCTCCAGCCCCCTCAGTAATGCCTCCTCTATGTGTTTCCCTCCCTCGGCCGCTCAATGCTCCTCTGCATCTGAAGTCACGCAGACGCAGTGCGAGCAATGGGCGGGAGCGGTCCCGGCAGCTGAAATGCCTCCTGCCGGTGATGTCAGCACCGGAGCCCGCCCTGCTGTACATACATAATCAAACTCTCACACCGTATATACTCGAGTATAAGCCGACCCGAGTATAAACCGAGGCCCCTAATTTTTCCCCCAAAACTGAGTAAACCAGTATAAGCCTAGGGTGGGAAATGCAGCAGACCCCCTATCCTTGTATATTGCTTCTCATCACTGGTATAGAGCACCACCATCACTGGTATATAGCAATCATCACTGCATACAGCATCTCATCACTGGTATATACCCTCCTCACTGTACATATTCCCCTATCACTGGTATATTGACACCCAGACTGGTATATAGCCCCCATCACCGTACATAGCCCCTGATCACTGGTGTATTGCCCCCATCACTGGTATATGGCCCCCCATCATGGTAATACTGGTATATAGCCCCCATCACTGGTATATTAGCCCCCATCACTGGTATATGGTCCCCCATCCTGGTTATACTGGTATATAGCCCCCATCACTGGTGTATACCCCCCACCACTGGTATATACCCCATCACTGGTATATACCACCATCACTGGTATTTACCCCCCATCACAGGTATATACACCCATCACTAGTATACTCACCCCCCCTATGATTAGTATATGCCCCCAGCGATGACATCATCGCTGATATGCCGGTCACATGACACTGGCAAAAGCAGGAAGAAGCAGGAAGACCGGAGGACACAGTGGTGACATAGCGACAGAGGGTAAGAATGGATGATTTATTATTTTATGGTGTGCGGAAGCATGGGGGCATATACTGAGCATAGGGGGCGAGTATACATAGTGCAACGCATTATGCACTGCTTCCTCCACCACTGATGGACAGGGGGATGCAGTACATATTGTATTGCACTAATGAGCGGGCCCACGTGAACTCTCTGCTCCTACTACAGCCTCCCCCCACCTACTCCAGCTCAAATCACCACGCCCCCACTGAGTCTGTACACTGTGACTCTAGTATAAGCCGAGGGGGGCACTTTTCAGCACAAAAATTCTTCTGAAAAACTCAGCTTATATTTGAGTATATACGGTACTTTAATCACATGTATGTGTTACAGCATATAAAGGAAATTAAACCATTCTTGGTGGATTAACTGTGACCAGCCATAATGTGTCTGAAAAGCATGTGTTGTGCCCTGTACACAGTACAACAAAACATTATAAGAAAAAAAGTAAACAAAATGGAGAATTCTATAGGCATTGCAACAGGAAACCAAAAATTTCTAGATGTAGCAACCATGATGGGTAAACTACTCGACATCAGGAGATGAGTCATCACACACAATGGTTGTGTTTGCAGGAGTTTTCCGGCAGTACTTAGCAATCAGTCTGTAGGAGGACATCAGGAGCTGCCACTCCCTGCTGCCATGTATGGAGTCTCACTACCTCAGCTTATCAATTTGATGGTGAATCGCACTGTTCTGCATGCGCACAGAGTCCTGCAGCTGATGTAGCCCATCCAGAAACAACATGTCTGTGTCTTACTTTACTAGTGTCCGGCATCTAGGACGGGTGACATGAGCTCGGGAAGACACGGGATCAGTAGCAGCAGTGGTGACAGGGCATTATGAGCATGTTGTCTGTGGGTCAGGTTGGCTGATTTCAGATGGCAACATGTCGTCCCCTTGGTCCCTGGTGATGGGCTCTTCACTGGCACTTTCAGCCACATCAAGATCCACGGCCGGCGTACTGCAGTAGTGCAGAGTCTTTTAAAAACAAAACAAAAAAAACATTAGTACACATGTAGTTGACATCTTTGTGGCACAAAGTGTAACAAACTAACGTATCTGTGAGCATCAACATCCATGCCTCAACTGTTTTTTGCAAAAACATTAATTGGTCAAAGTGCTTGTACAGTCGGGATGGGTGTGGGTCTGATCCACTTTTATATTTCTCTTGATCTTTATAATCCCTCACATATCTGTCACGGATGGACCGCTAACACACATGCACTATTCGCTCTACATGAGTTATGACATCAATTCAATCCTATAGTCATCGTGGTACACTACTATCAAATAATCAAATAGCAAATGGAGTCCATGGAGCCTCGTTTAAGAGTCTCTTTGACTGGTGTCCCTGAGATCAGTGAGTGCTACTAACAAATAGGACATGGGTAAACAGAAATCCTAATTATTGGCCAGGAAATCTGTTGCTAGCAGGGACTTTGGGATGCTTGGATTGGATTGATGAGGGAATCCCCTGAAACTATGAGGTTCTGTAGCCCTTAAAAATGCACTTTACTGTGGTGTGTAGTAGCTCCTGGGTAGTGACACACATCATGTTCATTTCTGTAACTATGTTCCCAATTGACTATAAGTTTATTTCAGGATACCTGTAACCCATTTGTGTCCTATTGTATTGATGTGTCACTGGAATTAAGGCTAATCATTTTCCTGTCACACTCTTGATCAGACCACATCTTGTTCACTATTTTACTCACTTTGTTGTGCAATAAGCAGCCTGACGTTTTATACTTTGTGTTTTTTTCTAATAAAAAACATTTGCAATATTTGGCAGTCTTAATTGCATTTTTACTATCGGTAAAAACTCTCCAACTTAAGCAAATATATGTTTAACGCGTTTTTATGTGCACTGCCAAAAACATATAGCGCCAAACGCATTGCACTTTAGCAATGCATTTTTTTGCACAGTGAAAATGAAAGGCAGCCTATGTCATATCCTATCTTGGCATACACTTTAGTATGAAACATTTCTCTAGAAATAAATGAAATCAAAGCACACCTGAATTCACCTATATGTAGTACTAAGTTTAAAGCTTCAGTACTTTGACTGGCACATGAGTGGTTTGACTTGCATGGATAGATGGTCTTTTTAAATAGAAATGGCAAAACATATAACTTTGGAAGCAGATGAATTCTCCAGGCTGGTAGAGATGCTTCTCACCTTTGTGAAGTTTTCTAATATCCAGCTACTCTGATTTCTCCTTTCTCTTTAATCTTTAATTCACTATAATGGCTTACAAAGAACGATGGTCTGGCTTAGCTTCATAATATCACAGAGGTGTCGAAATCAAACATAAGCAACTAAGAACACTTTCTCTGTAGATAATTGGGGCATCTCCTGTTTGTTCTTCTTCGCCACATTATGAAAAGATGAGAAATGTAAACTAAACACATAATTATTTACATTACTCTATCACTTCTGAGTTCTTTTTTATAACAATCTAAATGACTGTAAAAGTGATTGAATTGCTCTCTCTTTCATTTGAAAGTGAAATATGTAGAAAAAAAAACTACTTTCCCAAAATGCTAAAAATTAAACTCTTTTTCATTTTGTGGAGTTTCTGATTTCATGTGTGCATGAAAACTAAATTGATTGCTTATCCATCCATCTGTACAATGAAATGCAGATGCACTTTGAATTCATTTCAGCTTGTATTGCTTGAAACACATGTTAATAAAGAAGATCAAAGACTCGCTCTATTCTCCAGCATTACAGCTAATTTTGTGAAACCTACTTTACTTTCCATTACTTTTTTTTCTCTGTAGAGTTACATCTATTGTTGGTTTCATCAACTGTACTCATTTCCAGACTAACCCTTAAGGGAACCATAATGGTCGTATGGTCTCCTTTTTAATGTTGGATGAGTTACCATGTGATGAAAGCTAAACAAAGTTTCTTTTGATATTATTTTTTTCTAATATTATACATTTTCTCACCTATTAAAATGAACTAACATTTTCTCTAAGAAAGCAAATTACCTTAGATATAGACAATACAGAAGGACAGAATTGTACTTCAATTTAAAATGATTTATTTTATCTATAAATGTTACTTTTTCTTCTATTTTTTCATGATTTTATAAAATCTTATTTTATTTGCTATCTTTTTTTAGAATAAAACCTTAAAGTGAACCTGTCACCTAGTTTAAGCCACCCAAGCTGTCACTATCTGTCCCTGCACCTTCCCTATTAGTAATCTAACTATCCCTCTCTGTCCTAACTGTGTGCTGTAATGGTGTATAAAATATTTTTTAATACTTACATGTTGTTATGGAAACGAAGCGGGGGGCTACTGTTAGTAGCCCCCCTGAGCGTCCTCTTTCACTGTCTGTCCCTTCTTTATCACGCCCCGATGGGCGTCTTCATTCCCTTCTGTAAATCCTCCTCTGGTTTGAATTCTCCCGTCCCTTCTCATTGTGTTGCGCCAGGCCGGAGCGTCATATCCGGTCCGGTGCATTGTGGGGCTGGTCCCGTGGGATAGCCCAGCTCCTGGCACATGCGCAGTGCGCATATTGAAGCCGGGCTGTCCCACGTGATCAGCCCCACAATGCATCAGGCCGGATATGACAGGGCGTGATAAAGAGGGAACAGACAGCGAAAGAGGACGCCCAGGGGGACTACTAACAGTAGCCCCCCGCTTCTTTTCTATAACAACATCTAATATATAAATGCCGTAGCGCACTTCCGTCACTTTCGGCAGTGCTTCCGTCGTTGTGTCCGTGGCTGCCTCCCAAAGCCTGTGGCTGCCTCCCAAAGCCTGTGGCTGCCTCCCAAAGCCTAACTCGCAATGGCTTTGCGAGTCTGCACAGAATAGCCTCCAGTTACTCGCAAAGCCTCACTCACAATGGCTTTGCAAGTCTGCTTCACTTGCAATGTCCGGGACACTCTCTCTCTTTCACCCCCCCACCCCGGGTCCTCCTGTCACCTGCCTGCGCTCCCCCCCGGTCCTCCTGTCTCCTGCCCGCGCTCCCCCGGTCCTCCTGTCTCCTGCCCACGCTCCCCCCCGGGTCCTCCCGTCTCCTGCCCGCGCTCCCCCCGGGTCCTCCCGTCTCCTGCCCGTGCTCCCCCCCGGTCCCCCTGTCTCCTGCCCACGCTCCCCCCCGGGTCCTCCCGCCTCCTGCCCGCGCTCCCCCCGGTCCTCCTGCCCCTCTCCGCCCCCCTGCCCTCTCCGCTTCTCGCGGCCCCCCTTGCTCCCCCTGCCCAGGGCCGCACCATCCATCCGTCCATGCGGCAACAGCCAGGGGGAGCGGCTGTGCAGAAGGAGCCGCCGCTTCCTGCCTGCCGCGCGGCGCCGGGAGCGGCAAGTTTAAGAGCTGTGTGCATGATGCATGTGTGTGCTGTGTGCATGATGCATGTGAGTGCTGTGTGCATGATACATGTGTGTGCTGTGTGCATGATGCATGTGTGTGCTGTGTGCATGATGCATGTGTGTGCTGTGTGCATGATGCATGTGTGTGCTGTGTGCATGATGCAGGTGTGTGCTGTGTGCATGATGCATGCGTGTGCTGTATGCATGATGCATGTGTGTGCTGTGTGCATGATGCATGTGTGTGCTGTGTGCATGATGCATGTGTGTGCTGTTTGCATGATACATGTGTGTGCTGTGTGCATGATACATGTGGGTGCTGTATCATGAACACAGCACACACATGCATCATGCATACAGCACACACATGTATCATGCACACAGCACACACATGTATAATGCACACAGCACACACATGCATCATGCATACAGCACACACAGGTATCATGCACACAGCACACACATGCATCATGCACACAGCACACACATGCATCATGCATACAGCACACACATGTATCATGCACACAGCACACACATGCATCATGCATACAGCACACACGTATCATGCACACAGCACACACATGCATCATGCATACAGCACACACATGTATCATGCACACAGCAGACGGCTCTTTAAGTTGCCGCTCATCTATCATGCACACAGCAGACGTGTACACACATGTATCATGCACACCTGCACACACTTGCATCATGCACACGGCACATACGCATCTTGCACACAGCACACACATGATGCATGTGTCTGCAGGTGTGCTGTGTGCATTATACATGTGTGTGCTGTGTGCATGATACATGTGTGTGCAGGTCTGCTGTGTGCATGATGCATGTGTGTGCAGGGGTGCTGTGTGCATGATGCATGTATGTGCAGGTGTGCATGACACATGTGTGCAGGAGTGCTGTCTGCATGATACATGAGCGCCACGTTAAAGACCTGTGTGCATGATGCATGTGTGTGCTGTCTGCATGATGCATGTGTGTGCAGGTGTGCTGTGTGCATGATGCATAGGTGTGCTGTGTGCATGATGTATGTGTGCTGTGTGCATGATACATGTGTGTGCTGTGTGCATGATGCATGTGTGCCGTGTGCATAATGCATGTGTGTGCAGGTGTGCATGATACATGTGTGTGCACGTCTGCTGTGTGCATGATACATGAGCGCCAACTTAAAGAGCTGTCTGCTGTGTGCATGATGCATGTGCGTCCAGGTGTGCTGTGTACATGATGCATGTGTGTGCAAGTGTGCTCGCTCCATCCTGCCCTCCCCCATCCTGCTCCTCCGGCTCCATCCTGCCTAGCTCGCTCCATCCTGCCCTGCTCACTCCATCCTTCCCCCCCCCCACCATCCTGCTCCTCCGGCTCCATCCTGCCCCGCTCACTCCATCCTGCCCCGCTCCCCACTATCCAACCCTACCCCCCCTGCCACCATCCTTCTCCGCCTCCATCCTGGCCGCTCCCTCCATCCTGCCCCCCGCCTCCATCCTGCCCCCCGCTGTTCTTGCCCCCCCCTCTGCCTCCATTATGCCCCCCCTCTGCCTCCATCCTGCTCCCCCTCAGCCTCCATCCTGCTCCGGCTCCATCCTGCCCCCCTCCGCCTCCATCCTGCCCCCCCCTCCGCCTCCATCCTGCCCCGCCCCCCGGCTCCATCCTGCCCACCTGCCATCCTGCCCCCCGACACAATCCTGCCCCCCCCCCGTCACCATCCTGACCCCCTACTCCATCCAGTTAGCGCTCATGTGACCTATCAGCTGATCGGTTTCCCAGGCAACCGCAGGTCCTAAACGCCTGTAGTAAAACAAAAAGGAAGAGGGGCGCAAATGTGTAGGATCCCCTTATTAAAAACGTCTATGTGGCGTGGGTAGGTGGCCACTCACCTTATCGGGTTGTGCAATTCCTGCACAACCCGGTTTAACAGCCTCCGCCGCCGGCGGTATATGCAATGCCTCTCCGCTCTCCTCTCTCCTGTTCAAGGCAGATTGTTTGTGCTTTTCCTGAGCTGCTCCAGCCACCAGTCCCTCAAAAAGGGAGTAGTTTCATGCAAAAAATAGTAATGGCGGTCTAATTAGGAGCGCTCTAAGGAACAAGCAGACATGTAAGATGTTTTCATAAATGTCAAACCTTTTATTAACTTCTTAGCTCCCCTCACAGCTCCACTACGCGTTTCAACTGCATACAAACAGTCTTCATCAGGTGGTGTACACCACCTGATGAAGACTGTTTGTATGCAGTTGAAACGCGTAGTGGAGCTGTGAGGGGAGCTAAGAAGTTAATAAAAGGTTTGACATTTATGAAAACATCTTACATGTCTGCTTGTTCCTTAGAGCGCTCCTAATTAGACCGCCATTACTATTTTTTGCACTAAACGCCTGTAGGACCTAGAAGATGGAGGTGGAGCGAGCCGGCGGACAGGTGAGTATCCTCACTGAGGATTTTTTTTTACTTTTACTGTGGAGAAGCGGGGAGCCGCGGGGAGCGGAGTATCGCCATATACCATAGTGCTGCTATACATGTAATGTAATGTACCGCCATATACCATCGTGCTGCTATACATGTGCTATAATGCACCGCCATATACTATAGTGCTGCTATACATGTACTGTAATGTACCGCCATATACTATAGTGCTGCTATACATGTAATGTACCGCCATATACTATAGTGCTGCTATACATGTACTCTAATGCACCGCCATATACCATCGTGCTGCTATACATGTGCTGTAATGTACCGCCATATACTATAGTGCTGCTATACACGTACTGTAATGTACCGCCATATACTATAGTGCTGCTATACATGTACTGTAATGTACCGCCATATACTATAGTGCTGCTATACATACACTGTAATGTACCGCCATATACTATAGCGCTGCTATACATGTAATGTACCGCCATATGCTATAGTGCTGATATACATGTACTGTAATGTACCGCCATATACCATCGTGCTGCTATACATGTGCTGTAATGTACCGCCATATACTATAGTGCTGCTATACACGTACTGTAATGTACCGCCATATACTATAGTGCTGCTATACATGTACTGTAATGTACCGCCATATACTATAGTGCTGCTATACATACACTGTAATGTACCGCCATATACTATAGTGCTGATATACATGTACTGTAATGTACTGCCATATACCACAGTGCTGCTATAAATGTCCTCTAATGTACCCCATATACCATAGCATTGCTATACATGTCATTTAATGTACCACCATATACCATAGCGCTGCTATATGTATATCTAATATATATAAAACCCGAAGTCTCACTTCGGTCACTTTGCCCACCACTTACGTCACTTTGTCATGGCCAAAGTGACGTCACCACAGCGCTACACACGCCCACGGTGGACCAACATGACGCCCCTAAGCAGACCGGGACTCAAGCAGCCCCGCCACGCTTACGCCCGCCCCTACACTGCCCAAAACACACACACATCACGGCCATGAAATGAGCGTCGTTAGCCGGTCGTCTCCCGCCCGCCACACACCACTTCGGGAGATGACCGGCTAATTCCGGTCGTCTCCCGAGTGCCTTGCGCTCGCTCCCGCCGGTTTCACAGGTGCAAGCTCCTCCCCCTCACTTCCGGTGCCCGGGCTGTTGATAGCTCTCAGCGAAATGGCGGCCGCACGGATCGGCCTCTGCTCCTAGACTGGCCCGAGCCTCCGGGGGTAAGCCCTGTGCCGGACCGCCAGCAGTAGGCCAAGTAGCCCTGAGGATACGGAGCCAGCTGGTGTGCAGCCTGAAAGAAGGGAGAGAGGTGTGTAGCCTAGAGGAGGACAGGTGTACCGAGCGGTGATGTCGCCGCTCCAGCCTCTTCTCTCCTCACCCCTCCAGCCGGACCTCTCCTCACTCCTCCAGCGCCACCTCTCCTCACCCCTCCAGCGCCACCTCTCCTCACCCCTCCAGCGCCACCTCTCCTCACCCCTCCAGCGCCACCTCTCCTCACCTCTCCTCAACCCTCCAGCCGCACCTCTCCTCATCACTCCATCCGCACCTCTCCTCACCCGTCCAGCGCCCACCTCTCCTCACCCCTCCAGCGCCACCACTCCTCACCCCTCCAGCGCCACCTCTCCTCACCCCTCCAACCGCACCTCTCCTCACCCCTCCAGTGCCACCTCTCCTAACCCCTCCAGACTCCTGCCACATCATACTCTGCTATCCACAGAGTCGCCTCTATACTCTGCTACCCACAGAGCCCCCTGTATACTCTGCTACCCACTTACCCGCCTGTATACACACAATTGATTTCACCGCGCTCCCGATGCTATTGCATCGGGCCCCTGACCACTGCACTCTGCCCCTGACCACTGCACTCTGCCCCTGACCACTGCACTCTGCCCCTGACCACTGCACTCTGCCCTGAGGCAGACTACGAGCCACTGAGCCTCCGTATACTCTGCTAACCACTGAGCCGCTCTATAGTCTGCTAACCACTGAGCCCCCCGTATACCCTGCAAACCATAGGCTAGAATACCCGATTCTTTAGAATCGGGCCGCCATCTAGTGTAAGTATAAAAAGCATTTTATACACCTTCCCAGCACACAGTTAGCACAGAGAGGGATAGTTAGATTAGTAATAAGAAGGTACAGGGACAGGTAGTGACAGCTTTGGGGCTTAAACTAGGTGACAGGTTCCCTTTAAATATTTTTTTTCTGTAGGTAAATTAAATACCAATATACAAATGTATCCAAGAGAGGTAAATGCTACAGGTGTTTGGATATCATGATACAAATATGTATGTCATCTAATTAATATCAATGTAATAAGTTATTCTTTTTATGGAACCCATATAAAACATGGGTTAAGTATTTTCATTGGAAAACTCAAGATACAAGGTACAAAAGAGAGCAAGTTTAATTTGTGTCTTGCAGAATTAGGATGTACCTACTCTAATACCATCTGGGATATTTAAAGAAAACCATAGATATTTTAAAGATACCTTCATTTTTATTAATTGAGACAAAATTCTGTTTCATGCTCTTATTGATACATATTCTGCAGTCTGGGGCATACATACCAACTGCTAAAAAACTATGTTTTAGCATGTTCTGTAAACTAGAGGGTGGTCCATTTACCGTATATACTCGTGTATAAGCCGACTTTTTCAGCCCAAAAATTGGGCTGTAAAGTCTACCCCTCGGCTTATACACGAGTCATATACCGAATGTATGGGTGGGGGCAGCTCTGGGGGGGTGTCGGGGGCTGGAGCGGGCTAGCTGCAGGATGCAGAGGGATGCAGAGAGAGCGTGGAGATCTCCTGCTCCCGCTCATTTAATATGCACTGCCGCTGTCCATCACCTTGGTGCTGACACAGCACCAAGTTATGGACAGAGGAGCAGGCATTCTATCTGCAGTCACCTCTGGCATCCAGGCTATGCTGTACCTTCCCCTGTCCCCCCGTCACTCTTTATGCCCCCCAGCTGCACACACACAGCCCCCCTGCATCCAGAATATGCCCCCCGTCATTCTTCATGCCTCCCCAGCTGTCACACATAGCCCCCACATCAAGAATATGCCTGCCCCCCCTGTCACTGTATATGCCCGGGAGCCGGCGTGCACATAGCCCCCACATCAAGAATATGCCTGCCCCCCCTGTCACTGTATATGCCCGGGAGCCGGCGTGCACATAGCCCCCACATCAAGAATATGCCTGCCCCCCCCTGTCACTGTATATGCCCGGGAGCCGGCGTGCACATAGCCCCCACATCAAGAATATATCTGCCCCCCCCCATCACTGCATATGCCCGGGAGCCGGCGCGCACATTTAAAACAACATACTGTTAACTCACCCTCCAATGCGCGGTCCTTGCTCACAGCTCCTCCATTGCTCTTCCTGTTTCCCGGCCATCAAATCATGTGACCGGGTATTACTGTGCGCCCGGTCACATGATTTGATGGCCGGGAAACAGGAAGAGCAACAGAGGAGCTGTGAGCAAGGACCGCGCATTGGAGGGTGAGTTAACAGTATGTTGTTTTAAATGTGCGCGCCGGCTCCCGGGCATATACAGTGACAGGGGGGCAGGCATATTCTTGATGTGGGGGCTATGTGCACGCCGGCTCCCGGGCATATGCAGTGACGGGGGGCAGACATATTCTTGATGTGGGGGCTATGTGCACGCCGGCTCCCTGGCATATACAGTGATAGGGGGGGGCAGGCATATTCTTGATGTGGGGGCTATGTGCACGCCGGCTGAGGAGACATAAAGAATGATGGGGGCGCATATTCTTAATGCAGGGGGGCTATGTGTGTGACAGCCGGGGAGGCATGAAAAATGACGGGGGGGGGGCATATTCTGGATGCAGGGGGGCTATGTGTGTGCCAGCTGTGCTGGGAGCTAAATACACTGTGCTGAGGGCTGTATACACTGTGCTGAGGGCTGTATACACTGTGCTGAGGGCTGTATACCTGTGCTGAGGGCTGTATACCACACTGCTGGAGGCTGCATACCAGTGCTGGGGGCTGTATACCACACTGCTGGGGGCTGTATACCTGTGCTGAGGGCTGTATACCACACTGCTGGAGGCTGTATACCTGTGCTGAGGGCTGTATGCCACACTGCTGGGGGCTGTATACCTGTGCTGAAGGCTGTATACCACACTGCTGGGGGCTGTATACCTGTGCTGGAGTCCACCCTCGGCTTATACGCGAGTCAATACGTTTTCCCAGTTTTTGGGGGCTTATACACGGGTCGGCTTATACACGAGTATATACGGTATATGGATGCACTTAAATAAAATAGGAATAGTTGATGATATCTACTTCCTGTTTGTGGCACATTAGTATATGGGAGGGGGAATACTTTTCTAGATGGGTGGTGACCATGGTGGCCATTTTGAAGTCGACCATTTTGGATCCAACTTTATTTTTTTCAATGAGAAGAGGGTCAAGTTTAATTTTTCTCCTAGAGTTAAAATTTTTGTTATAGTGCATTATGTATGCATGGGTCAAAACCTTGCCCAGTATTTCAAGCTTCAACATAGATCAGGAACAGGGCAACGAATGTCCGGTGTATGCATGGTGCTCAGAGAGCCCTGTTAAATCCAGGGAAATAGACAAGAAGGAGACCCTCAAGAAGAGTCTCCACATTTAACAAATTAGTGCCAGATACCATAAAAATGGCATCAATTGACCCAGAGTAAAAATTGTGCAATGGCACAGCCTACAAGCATGACACAGGGTCTAGATCAGGGCTTGGCCTACCATTTCAAGCTTAAACATTCATTAGTAACAGGGGGCTGATTGACATGTGTAGGCATCATGCGCATAGGGCCCTGCTAAATTCAGGAAAAAACAAGTAGAACACCCTGAAGTAGAGTTTCCACAGTTCATTAAATTAGGGCCAGATACCACCAAGATGGCATCAATAACCCAGAATAAAAGCATGCTGAAATATATTACATCGCCTACTCTGCTCAGTCTGCCACGGGGGTGGAATAGTCCTTGGAGATCCATGACTTGTTAATCTTGATGAAAGTTAGGTGGTCTACTCTTTCAGAGGACAGCTGGGTCTGCTTATCCATCAGTACACCACCAGCAGCGCTAAATACATGTTCTGATAGAACACTGGCTGCCAGGCATGACAAAACCCCAATTTTTGAAGCCCAAAATACAAAATTGTCCAAACCCTTTCTGATGGCATGGATATTGAGCTCTAGATACTCCTGCGTGATGCTGTCCAGTCGTTCACTATGTGTGAGACTTGAACTTTGTTCTGCTAGAGGTAGGACTGGTTTAAAAAATTGACTCCCAGAAATTAGTTTTGACAGTTACATTGCTGCTGCTATTGTTTCTATGCTGTCGACACGATGTCTCTCAGGATGGAAGTGAAGATCTGCAATGCATAATGTGGCCCTCACTGATTTCTTGGGGAAAACCAGTCACAAGATTGTCTGCCATCTTTTTTTGATACTCCAGCATGGGCGTGTCCCTGTCCAAGGCCAGAGGCATCTGTCTAATTATTTGTACTTTGGATCTAACAGTGTGGCAACTAAGTAGTCATTGCTAATTATAATCATAACTATAATGTTGCAGATAGTGCAGCAAGTAGGCGGTCATGCGTCAGATGCGTCCATGAGGCCCAAGTCATTGTAGTGTTGATGGCTGCGTAAAAATTGAGCTTCCTTCCTACTTCCTCTCCCACCAATTTTGGACAACAGAAAGAGAATCATTTCTTCCTCATCTCCTAACTGTTCTATGCCCATCACCTCTTCATCCTCGACCTCCTTCATTTGTTACTCGGCTCCTGCACCTACGCTACCAGTTTGTCTGGTTCCATGTTGCTTCACTCCATCCTGCTATGCCACCCGGCTGTGTGCCAAGAGTCCGGACCTTTGACATATTGATATTGTTTCCACATCCTTCTCTTCTTCCTTCTCTTCCTGTGGTATTATCACTTCATAACGCAGACTTTTCAAAGTTTTCTCCAGCATGTAGTTGATTGGAATAGTAATGCTGATAATGGCATCTTCAGCGTTAACCATCTTTGTAGTTTTTTCGAAACTGTAAAGAAGGGTGCAGAGGTCCTTGTTCTGTGTCCTCTCTTGAAGAGTTCTTTGCACCACATTTGGCTTGCTTTGATTCACTGTATGAACCATTACATAATGCACCTAATGTGCCCCAGGGTCGCGGGGTACTCAGGGAATTGGGCTGATGATTCTACTGTAGGAGGGATTCACGGGAAGTCGAGGGCCCGGCCCTGTGGCCCTGGGTGTTAAAAGCATTGGTGGTGGTGATTTAGAGATAGTTGTGATGCCACCCGTGGTATTCGGCTATTAGTGGCCGATGCTGCGGTGCGGGACCTCTGGGGATGATGGGAGTACAACAGTGGTGGTTTCGTTCCCCATAGGTGGAGCAGGTTCCCAGGGCAACCAGTAAAGTCTATGGCGGTAGTAGGTCATTGGGGGTGCAGAACTGAGGGCACGGAATAACCGTCAGACACTCTTTTACTTTTACTGGTAGTAGTAGCAGAGTTAGTCCAGGGTACTGTTCACAAGAGATGTCAGAAATACGGGTGGCCTGGAAGTAAGTTGGGGATCTCTGAGGCCTCACTGTTGTGCTACTCTTGGTTGGTCCTGGCTCCCTGTAGCTACCAGCGATCCTCTTCTCCGTTGTACAGTCTCTCACCCGTATGGCAGGCAGCTCAAGCCCTTCCCAGGTACCACTCCTCTGGCTACTGTCCCTGAGCTCTCTGGGGCTGCTGTGCCTCATGGGCTTTGGTGTGGACGGAAGACTTGGAATCTCCTGCCCTCATGTTTTGGCTGCTAGGCATGGGATCCCTTACCACCTAGGACTCCAATGTCTGCTTCTGGAGCTCTGCACTGGTGTGAGCCTGGTAACTGGCTCCACTCCCCAGGCCCACTCCTTCCCTTCTTCAGACCCTCTCCTACAGGTCCTCATGCTTTCCAGTATCTGTCCCAGGACAAGCCTTATTCTGCTCCAGTCCATGGGACCTCTTCACAATCCTCCTATGAACTGAACTAACTAACCCTGCCCCAGGCCAGAATTTATAGGGTAGCTCCCCTGAACTCGGGTTAGAGCTCACCCTTCTGGTCTGGAGTCAGGAAAGGTGTTGTGTGCGGTTGGCTTACCTGGTGTTGATACTCCCTCTTGCTTCCAAGCACAGCATCACCCCCCAAGGGAGACAATGCCATTGTGGCAACTGGACTCTGGGGAGCCACATTCCCCCCTAGTTAAATTCAGTACTCCTGGACTGAGGAAACATTTTTGTAAAACATAAAGACACAGAACAATAATAACAGTGGATAATGAACAGAGTCTCAAAAAAGAAAAATTACAAAAACCAAGAAAAAGTGGAAAACACAATCACTACGGCGCTTAGTCCATCCAACGATGGGCGATGAAGAGTTATTTAATAAATTGTCTTTAACACAACCAGTCCTGTGGTTTATTGGACCATATTTAATTAAAAGTTCAAGAATCTGCAAAAGTTCATACAGTAAGTCCTGTAGGCATGGTACGCTTGGTGGTTGCATGGTTACTTCGTTACATGAAAACAAAAACATATTTACATTTTCAAATGGGTTAACTGGCTAATTTATTTTGCTAGCTTTCCCTATACCATGCTGGGGTCTAATCTCAGTTACTACGAGTGGATCTGCGCAGTACAGGTGTCTCTGATTGTCTATTTTGGTCTGTAGTGTCTACCACTAGTGTGGTATGTGCACTATCCACTAGTCTACATGTGGGCCTACGTAGCACGGGTATAGCAGATTGTCGTCTTAGACTCGCCATGGGACTGACATATTAACTAATAGCAGGGGGTTGACTTTCTTGTTCCACTGTGATTGGTGGCTCTTCAGGTGGTTCTGGAGTCTCTTCGGGTTCAGGTATGACTACTTGAGGAAAAGTCAATACTGGAACTAGAATTGCACCGTTCATCTGGGTCCATGTTTTTGGGTTGTCTCTAAGAACTGTGTGGATCACCTCTTCTTTTGGCTCTTGAGGTTCAGGGGGTTTTGGAACTTCCTCTCTGCTTTTCAGCTGTTCTTTAGCTGTTTCTTTAGGTGATCTCTTAAAACTGCCGTCTTTCCTCTGTCTTTGCTGATTAGACAGACTTTGGCATTGTCAAAATTTGAAGGCAACACGGTATATGGCTCTGCCCAGTGCTTTTTTTGTAAAAGAATATTTGCCAGTACTGAGGGGGATGGGGGGTGCAGGTGCCAGCAGCTTTACGAGAGGGGAGGGGGCTGGGAAATGTGCTGTCAGGTGCTGGCGGCTTGAGGAGTGGGGAGGGGGGAATATGATGCTATCAGGTGTGATTAAGAAGCGGGAGGGGGGTTGTCGGGCGACCGGGAGATCCTGTGCACCAGGCAGTGGGCAGCATGTAGTGAACGACAGTCCCCATATAGCTCCGCCTCCCTCTGCATATTTTCCATTACACCGTACCACCACGTACCCCCACAACAAAAAACACTGGCCTCTGTTTCTCACTGGTTATTCAGTTTATGGTTTCGCCATTTTCTCTTTAAGACTTGTTCTCCTGGTGTTAGGGGAACTCCTGGTGCATGTTTTTTGTAGGCGTTCTCTGGCCTCTCTCTGGCCTGCAAAAGGTTTCTTTCAACGCACTGTTGTACCTAGCGGTATCTTTGTTGACAGTCGTCATCCCAGTCTGCATCTGGTGACTTGGTTTTCGGGTGTCAGAAATCCCATGTCTAGGTAAATGGGCAGCTTGCCTGGTCTTGCTCTTATCAGGTAGAGAGGAGTACAATTGGTGGAATTCACAGGAATATGGTTGTATAGATCCACTAAATCTGGCAGCTTCTCTGGCCACATGCTTCTCTCTTCCAGTGGCAGGGTCTTCAACAGGTCTATCACTACCTGGTTCATTTTCTCGCACATGCCTTTGGTTTGCGGATGCTACAGTGTTGTCCTTATTTTCATGCACTTTTAAAGGTTGCAAAACTCCTGGAACACCTCTGCCTCGAATGCTGGCCCTTGGTCAGTAAGCACCTGCTCAAGGTAGCCATGGGGTCTGCAGAAATGGGCTGAAAAACTCTAGCCTCTGTCCTAGCTGTCAGGTCTTTTACTGGCACTACCACCATGAAGTGGGAATAGTGGTCTACCATGGTGAGGGCGTAAAAATAGCCTGACCGGCTCGGGGCCAACTTCACATGGTCCAAGGCTTCAAGTTCAAGTGGCTGCTTGGTGACAATAAGCTGTAGAGGAGCTCTCTAACTGTCACGATCTGTCCTTTGCAGGTTGCATGGGCCACGGTTTCTGCAACAGTTCTTGATGGCCTTCCTCCTGCCAACCCAGTAGAATCTTTCATGTAACAGCACCTACAGCTTCTTCCACCTGAAGTGTCCTGCCCCATCGTGGTACACTTGCAGGACCATCTGGACATCTCTCTTCAGGACCACTATCTGCCACACTAATTCATGGGTTTGTGAATTGATGTGCCATTTGCACAACCTGCTCTTATTTTTCCAGTTGTGCCTCTTGTGGAGCATCTGGACCTGGGTGTGAGTTAGCCTGTTTCAGCAGCTGTTGATTAGCGAGATGGCTGGGTCGCTATCTTGTGTCTCTGCCCATCCATGGTGGGGTAATGAATTGAATGTAGCTTCTTGTGTGACAGGTCGCCTGTTCCATACCTCATGGGAATGCTGGGGTGCGCTGTTGGCACGCTTGAGAGATAAATGAATCAGGTAACAAGTAGGTGTAATGGGCGAAGGGATCAAGAGGAGCTAATCTGACCCTTACCCTGGGGGTCCCTAGCTCACCCTGCTCTCGGAGATACTTCTAAAGGTGAGGAGGTCCGGGTCTCTGCCCTATTCCCTGGCTCCTGAACAGCCCTAGGCTGAAGGCCCCTACCTCAACCCCCGGATCCGAAATAACAGCTACTACCAAGGAAAGCCTTCAGACCAGCAGCTAAGTAACGGTGACCAGAAAAATGTCCACAGGAAAAATGCCCACAGGAAAATTGCCCACATGAAAAATGCCCACAGGAAAATTGCCCACAGGAAAAATGCCCACATGGAAAAATGCCCACATGGAAAATTGCCCACATGGAAAATTGCCCACACGGAAAATTGCCCACATGGAAAATTGCCCACAAGGAAAATTGCCCACATGGAAAATTGCCCACATGGAAAATTGCCCATATGGAAATTTGCCCAAACAGAAATTTGCCCACATGGAAAATTGCCCACAGGAAAATTGCCCACACAGAAAATTGCTAATTGCAGTATCACAAAGTTTCAGATCTCTGATATTTGAGGTGCAAAGTGAGGATGTTCACCTGATATGTGAAAAATGCCCACAGACATGAATGCAAACAGGAAAACAGGACTGGAGAATAATATAGAATTTTAGGTTATATGCTCTGCAAGACGAGGAATGGTATAGAGGTGTAAGTGAGATGCTTTGCAGGACTGTGGATGGTATAGAGGTGTAGGTGAGATGCTCTGCAAGATGGGGATGGTATAGAGGTGTAGGTGAGATGCTCTGCAAGACAGGGGATGGTATAGAGGTGTAGGTGAGATGCTCTGCAAGATAGGGATGGTATAGATGTGTAGGTGAGATGCTCTGCAAGATGGGGATGGTATAGAGGTGTAGGTGAGATGCTCTGCAAGATGGGGATGGTATAAATGTGTAGGTGAGATGCTCTGCAAGATGGGGATGGTATAGAGGTGTAGGTGAGATGCTCTGCAGAACTGTGGGATAGCATAGAGGTGTAGATGAGATGCTCTGCAAGATGGGGGATGGTATAGAGGTGTAGGTGAGATGCTCTGCAGAACTGGGGGATAGTATAGAGAAGTAGGTGAGATGCTCTGCAGAAAAGGGAACAGTATAGGTGTAGGTGACATGCTCTGCAGGGTAGGATAATAAAGAATTATAGGTGAGATGCTCTGCAGGGCAGGGGGATAGTATAGAGGTGTAGGAGAGATGCTCTGCAGAACAGGGAACAGTATAGGTGTAGGTGAGATGCTCTGCAGGGCAGGGGGATAGTATAGAGGTATAGGTCACATGGATGTCACACTGATGGTAGCTGATAAAAAAATGCATAATTGCATCATACTCGTACCACAGTCGCATGACCATACGGAAAGCACTCACGCGACTGTCAATCATCAAAATCCCTCTGATAATGCATACCTTAAGGCGGCGTTACACACAGCGATATTGCTAACGATATCTCTGCAATGCCACAGGTTTTGTGACGTTGCAGCGACCTCACTAGCGAAGTCGCTGCGAGTGACATGCCGCAGCAATCAACGATGAGCTCACTGATTGCTAGTCGCTGCGGATTGGCCGGGACCATTTTCCCATCGTTGGTCTCTCGCTGTCCAGCATCCATCGGCATTTGTGACAGGGGAACGACCAGCGATCCCCATTCTGCGCCCGAGACGTTGAGCGATCCCAGTGAGCGTCAGGGGACGCAGCATCGGTATGTGGATCACCGAGTGTGACTGCAGACCAGCGATCACATAGCGATGTTCCAGCGATTCCGGTCAGGTGGGATTGCTGGTGGGATCGTTGAAACATCACTATGTGTAACGGGGCCTTTAGTGTGCCTGTACCCTATAGGTGAGATGTTCTACAGGCAGAAGAATGGTATGGAGTTATAGGTGAGATGCTGTGCAGCAAAGAAGAATGTCAGCGGAAATTGCCCACTAGGATGATAATGTATTAGACCTGCAGTCCCATGTAACTCCACAGATAATCCAGTGATACTCCTGTGAGTACAGATAGCAGTGATGGCTTCTCTGAATCTGCTACTGGTTCGGTTCTGCTGTTTTGGGCTGGTGGGAGGGAGGAGTAAGGCAGAATCACTGAGAGATGAGAGCAGACTGGATCTATCTATTGCAGATAATGACTGACTGCTACAAACCACAGATCTTCAGCATTTCTGCACTAGGTCCACTGTAATTCACAAGATGATCACAGATCATGTGAATCCTCACCTTCACCTCAAATATCAGAGATCTGAAACTGTGATGCTGCAAATGGCAATTTTCTGTGTGGGCAATTTTCCATGTGGGCAATTTTCCATGTGGGCAATTTTCCGTGTGGGCAATTTTCCATGTGGGCAATTTTCCGTGTGGGCAATTTTCCATGTGGGCAATTTTCCGTGTGGGCATTTTTCCATGTGGGCAATTTTCCGTGTGGGCATTTTTCCGTGTGGGCAATTTTCCGTGTGGGCAATTTTCTTGTGGGCATTTTTCCTGTGGGCAATTTTCCTGTGGGCAATTTTCCTGTGGGCATTTTTCAGGGAACCCTAAGTAACAGCACCGCACAGCACCAAGACTTAGAGCAAATACCTCTATCAGCAACCTCTAAGAGAGGAGAGGTTAGGCTATTTAAAACCAGAGGGAATGGATTCCAGGTGAGTCACACATCAACCCCTCAATCAGCAGCTGAACATAATAGTGAATGCAGCTCTGGAGCACAACACAGGAGGCAAGAGACCTTCACACCAATACCTCATGCAGCTCTTAAAGACAAACAACATACACAGCAGCATCCAGCAATGTCAGCGCCATCTAAGTGTGTGACACCTATTGCGGTGTAAAGCCTGTAGCTCTATCTCTTCCAGCTCCTCTTGGTCTTCCTCCACATCTAACAGGTAGGGCATTCTTGACAGTGCATCAGCGTTGACGTTCTTATGCTCTGCCCAGTACTTGATGATGAAGTTGTAATTGGACAGCTGGGTCATCCATTGCTGCTCCAGTGCTCCTAACTTTGTGGTCTCCAGGTGGGTCAGTGGAGTATTGTCCGTGTACATGGTAACCTTTGTTGAAGCCAGGTAGTGCTTGAAGCGTTCTGTCATGGCCCAGACTAGGGCGAGAAACTCTAGCTTGAATGATGTTTAGTTGTCAGGGTTTCTTTCTGTAGGACGGAGCTTCCTGCTGGCATAGGCAATCACTCTCTCTTTGCCTCTCTGCACCTGAGATAAAAAGGCTCCCAATCCCACATTGCTCACGTCCGTGTAGAGCACAAATATGCCAGGATCTTATCCCCTGTCAAGGCCCACTTCAGCTGGTTGAAGGAGTCTTCTACTATGTCACCGCACTCAAACGGCTCGGGCCCTTGGCGTTCTTGAACTTGCCTACCAGGAGGTCTTGCAAAGGCGCTGCTATCTTGGTGAAGCACTTAATAAACCACTGGTAGTAGCCTACCAGCCCCAGGAACTGTCGGACGTTGATGGTAGTGGTGCCACACCCTCAGCACTTACTTCGTGTTCTAGGTACTGCCCAAAGTCTAAAAGATGTTTATTGAAGACTCGTTCTTTTTCTTGAACTACCCGGTAAACTCCATGCCTTTGGTGTGCAGGGGTGGAGTCAGTGCCAACATGTAGCTTCTGCTTCCCTTCAAGGCCATTGTTCTCCGCCTGGTTGGACAGATTCAAGGGCTCCACTGCCGTGATGGCGTTGTTACTGACAGTGTACAGTTTAGCAAGGGTAGCATACCTAGGCAGTTGACCTCCTTCTCCCCACAATTCAAGATAAGTACAGGTACCCTCCCCTTGCGGACATCAACTACCTTCCTAGCTGTCAGGACAGTCAGCCTATTGTCTGAGTACACGAGCTCTACTATGGCCTGATAATATTCACCTCTAAGACCTATGGCTGCCCTACACCAGATTAAGATTTCACTTCTTTGGGAAATTGCAATGGGGACTGAGTCACTTACATTTCCACTGCCGACTTCTCCACCACACAGCTCCACCTGCTGCCTCTGCATCAGAGCCTTTATTTCTTTCTGCAGGACTCTCTGCTGCCCAAAGTTGACAGTCCTGGCAATCTGTTGTAACAAAACAATAATCTCTCCAGACAATTTTCAATGACATTAGTGCCTAGAGTAAGCATTGGGTTTGTGGCTCACCGGTCAACATCAACAACCACCATACCCTGGGTGCTGAGCTCTACACGCGCGACCTTGATATATACTTCTTTAAACCCCATTTGTATTAATGGCCGACCATTACTAACATACATTGTAAAACTATCATCTGGGAGGCGGGTAATGTCAGAATCAGCCCAGTACCATTTGTAAATTATATAAGGCAACGTTGTCATCTGCGAACCGGTTTCCAATAAAGAGTTCATGGGGATGCCATCCAGCATGACAGGAAGGACTAGCCACCCTCCCACTTACCTGTTATGCCAGTTCTGCGTGCCAAACAGATTCATTTCTGTGGGTTGCCCGATGCCCATGGGGTTTCTCATTTACAGTGCAGGATCTGGCCAGGTGGTCCACCTCATTGCAGCGGCGGAAGATGGATTGTCCTGCAGCTTTGAAGCGGGTCGTCCTCGGCCGACAGGGTACCTCCTCTGGTGTATCCACAGGATGTTATCAGGGCTGGAGGCCAACAGTATCCTCTTTGATGGTTTGGATCCTTGGATTGACTGGACAGCCTTTTTCAGGTCAGCCATCCCATTGGTCAGCTGCTGCACTTGTAATTGCAAGGCCTCAGGGTTTGTGCGCTGGCCCACACAGTGGTCAGGGAAGGGGGTGCCACCTCTGGATGATAGGTTAAAATAAGCTGTTGGGAGGGTACGGGGCCGCTGGCAGGGGCCTCTCTCAGCACACGCATGACCCAGTCTTTAAATTGCACAAAGTCCAGGTTAGGGTTCTGCAGGGCCAAAATACTTAGTTGTGTCCTGTGGGCAGGAGACCTGAGCCCCTCAATAAATTGTTCAGTCAGCAGCTTGTTCTCATCCTGGGCGCTGTCGGGGTCTACTTGTTTCATGAAGATTCAATGCATAGTGCCGTATATTGTCCTGCACCCCTTGTTTGCATCCAAAGAATCTCACTTTTAGTTCCACTGCTGTACAGTTGTCAAAGGCTTCCTTTAGCCTGGCAAATATTTAACTGTTCATTTGTCTGTATTTAGCCACGACATTACCCCACGTTGGGCCGTGTGGCGCCCTGCTCACACAGGTAACCACAGACTCACCTATAGCATGGATGGGTTTCCACAGTGGGTACATGTGTTCAAACAACACCTTCCAGCCCAACTCAGTAGGGAGAGTTCAACTTGCTGCCCTTAGGCAAGATCCCCTATAAATCCTGTTGCTGGGGGCGGAGTTAGACAGAGTGTGCAGTCGCTAGGAGAACTGTGAAGACGTCCTGGTTGTCGGAGCCGCACTAGGTCTGAGCCAGAGATAACCGAACAGCCATCAGTCTAGCTATTGCAGGGACCCAAGAGTGGGGTCAAAGGCGAGACGTAGGAACAGCGGAGAAGTAGCAGCCTAAGGTCCAAGGAGCCATCTTGGTTCACTCCAGAAAGCCCCCCGGACACCAGAGTCCAAGTCTGCAGAACAGCACCCAGCCCAGCAGAGAATACCGGTTTTCCGTGGAGACTTCAGTCTCCCGGGCATCTGTGCAGCCACCAACAAGGGAGCCAGGCACCGTAAGAGAGTGTATAGCAAATAGTGATTGAATCCCAGCACTCATATATTTGATTTTATGTTCAAGGTGAATTTATTTACAGTTCGTGCAGATGTAACAGGTGATATGCAGGACAAAAGACGTTTCGGCCAACACTATGGCCTTGTTCACAAGATCACTACAAAAAGAATATACAAAATGAATACAGTGCAGGTGAATATATATACATTATTTACATAGACATTCAGTCAAGTCACATTGAGATCAGTTTTGTACGTTTGATGAATCCTTAGAGGAAAGGGGTATCATTTAGGAGGTGTGATATATAAATATATACAAGAGGTGGTACTGGGGTAGAGGGTATGTAGAAACAAGGGATTTGAAGGGAAAAGAACGCATTCCTCATTTACCTGCCAGTATCTCAGTACAGGAGTGTCACCACAAGGGGAGGTGGTTGTTGGGGGCGATATACCATAAATAGGTGAAGGTAATCTAAAACATAATATATGCTGTTATTCATTATGATATCAACATAGGTGTGTATATACTTATCATAGTTTATAGAGCTAGATACCTGTTAGATCATATTTCATAGGATAGATCCGGTGTGCTGCTGAGTCAGGGCACTGTAGTTTAGTGCATGGCACTGGTAAAACGTACAAAATACGAGGGTTCTACACCTGTGAATCTAAGTACGTGGTCTATCTTGTTAAGTGCCCCTGCGGACTTTTATACGTAGGTGAGACCACCCAGTCCATCAGAGATAGGATCTCGAGCCACAAATCAACAATACGTACAGGCAAAGTTTATCTGCCGCTTCCTCACCATTTTTCGGAAGCCAACCATAATGTGGCACAACTTAGATTCCAGGTGATTGAACACGTACCCAGACCTCGACGTGGTGGGAACCATATTAAACTGTTGAAACAGAGGGAGTGTTATTGGATCTATACCTTGGGCACCCTAACACCCAGGGGCATTAATAGGGAAATTGAATGGCTAACTCATTAACCTCTCTTCCAGATTACCTAAACTTTATTAGTCTGTTCTTCCGAAGACCCCCAATTGGTAAGGAAACATAGTCTTTGTCCAAACCCCTATCTTGTTTTTCCCTTCTCTTTTTTAAGTTTCATTTTCTATATTATGATTGCTTAAAAATATCTATATATGTGTTTTGGACCCCTGAATAAGCCTGGTTTTGAGAGATCATTCATGTACATTTGTATTATTATGCAGCATTTGATTGTATCAATAACGTGTATGTCACTGTACCTATAACCATTATCACTATATTCATGACTGCAATATATCCAGACATCCATCTATACATGTGCTAAACCAGTCTATTTAACCAACATTATTTAATATGCTAATCCAAAACTCTAATTAGGGCATCTTAATATGTAAACTAGGTTATTCTCACAATACCCCCTAATCCCTATATAGTCCTCTTACTGTGGCAGGTAAAAACTAAAAAGCATATACATAGTAACCACCTGAGAACTAAAATCGCCATACGCATGGTTTCCCTATCACAACAGTTACCGATTTCCATGGTAACTGTATAGACAAAGCGGCACCACTCAGTGCCCGTCAGTCTATATGCGCAGGCATAAACAACAACGTCACTTCCGGTGACGCGGTGGAACGCGGTGGAACGCAAACGTCACATCCGGTGACGTGTCACTTCCTGTCATGTGACCCGCCGCTCGCACAAATTGCGGCGACGGCGGGCCACACACCTCCCTCTCCCGCTGAGGCACTGGTAGTGCCAGCATTCACTCCACAACAAACGGAAGTAAGCAGGACCGTGGGGAGGCCAGATGATACATGAGATAAGTACATGATCACAGATGTAACTTGTATTACACTGACACATGTCTATTCCATAGACTATATAGCTCTACTGAGCTGCATTAATAGAAAGCAGATTCAACACAGGATATCACCCTGGGGATCCTGACTATAAGGTACTAAGAACTACATAATACTCCTACTAAAACCCCATATGTATCTATACTTTGTGTACTTATATAAGATAAATTTCATAGATAGATCCTCTGACAGCTCACATCGCCTCCTAAAGCCATGCACTAAACTACAGTGCCCTGACTCAGCAGCACACCGGATCTATCCTATGAAATATGATCTAACAGGTATCTAGCTCTATAAACTATGATAAGTATATACACACCTATGTTGATATCATAATGAATAACAGCATATATTATGTTTTAGATTACCTTCACCTATTTATGGTATATCGCCCCCAACAACCACCTCCCCTTGTGGTGACACTCCTGTACTGAGATACTGGCAGGTAAATGAGGAATGCGTTCTTTTCCCTTCAAATCCCTTGTTTCTACATACCCTCTACCCCAGTACCACACTCTTGTATATATTTATATATCACACCTCCTAAATGATACCCCTTTCCTCTAAGGATTCATCAAACGTACAAAACTGATCTCAATGTGACTTGACTGAATGTCTATGTAAATAATGTATATATATTCACCTGCACTGTATTCATTTTGTATATTCTTTTTGTAGTGATCTTGTGAACAAGGCCATAGTGTTGGCCGAAACGTCTTTTGTCCTGCATATCACCTGTTACATCTGCACGAACTGTAAATAAATTCACCTTGAACATAAAATCAAATATATGAGTGCTGGGATTCAATCACTATTTGCTACGGATCATTTGATCCTTTCCCAATAGCACCATAGAATAGCTAACGCTCTGAGTGCTGGTCATCTACGAATTATTTAGAGAGTGTATAGCGGCAGTCCAACGAGGGTTACCCAACACAGCACAGGTGAGAGGAGAGCAGAGGAGGCCAGCCAAGGTCCATACAAGGCAGGGGCATCACACAAGGGAAAAGAGATGAGGAGGCCTTATACCCACTCACTGTGGAGATCCAGAAGTGCTACCTGAACACCCAGCAGTGTACTGGACTTTTACCTGCAATTCCATCAGCGAAAGGTAAAGAAACAATCTGCCATTTATAGAGACTATTCCAGCTGCCGGCCAGCAAGGCCAATTCCCCGCTTTCATCCCTAACCATTTACACTCCAAACTACAATCAGCACCACCATCATCAGTGCTGGTCTGACCCAGGGACCCAGCTCCACCTGCAGGGAGCTGCTCCATCTAAGCCGTAATTACTGTGCCACGGAGCGGGAAGAAAGGGGGTGTAATGGCTAAAAGAGCGCAAAGCCAAAATGCCGCCCCTCGCTCTGCCGGATAATTCCGAAGTGCAGAGGCCTAATCCGGAAATTTCCGAACGCTTAATTCCCTGTTTACGGAGTCTTAAAACTGTTGAACTATTAAAAAGACTGGCCGTGATTCACTAGGGGGGCCCTAAGATATCTGCTACGTCAAGCGACGATGAAAACTCTTACTTAGACCCTGCGAATCACCCCAATGCATGTTTGGATGCCGCCGGTAGACCCTCCGGGTGCCGTAGCCCCGATCATGACGATTTTGCTACCATATATCCTGGGTGCTAAGTGGCTGCCTCAGTACGACGGCTGTCCAGATACTTTGTCAACATTTAAGGGAAAGATCTGCAGTGTGTTGGATATGTATGCAATGACTGGCAAGCAGCGCGCCGCCATTGTGTTGGGACAGTTAACCGGTGCAGCCAAGTGGGAGGTTGTAACCTGGTCTGCCGCTGAACGGGGACCAGTAGCTATAATCTTTGACAAACTGAAAGTTACTTTTGAGGACTGTAATGAGGCTGACATCAGAATGCGCTTTTACCACTGTGATCAACAGCTGGAGGACGATATCCGAGCATATGCCTGGCGCCTGCAGGAGGAGCTGCGGGCTCTGAAACAAGTCAGCCCTGCTAGTGTAGCGGATGAAAACAAATTGTTGATTGAACAATTCACCCGGGGGCCCAGACACCCGAGTCCCCAAATAACCCTGGGCTAGTCAGCCGCACCAGTCAATTGGCCTATCAACATAGTCACTCACTGTTCCTTCATCATGTAATACACCCCAAATAAACTTTTCAGTCTCTCTTTAAAATCGTTCAGGGTATCGGCCTCTCCTGAATATGTTCGAATGTACGGTATATTGAAAGGCTTGACTGGCAATGCCTCGGGGGCTACAGCTGCGAGTTTGACCAGGGGCTCAGCTGGAGCTGCATCATTGGCCTGGGCTGCGGCCTCACCGAGTGTGGCAGGCGTACCCACTGCTGGTCCTCTTCCTTCTAGATCGGACATCGTTCCCCCCTAGTGAACCGTGGCTTGGTTCTTGGTGTCGGCCGGTGGGTCAGTTGACTGTTTCTCAGGTGGGGGATCGAGCGTGCAGGTGATTTCCGGTGCAGGACTTCCTTGTGTCACATTGGCTGATGTCAGAGCGCAGGCCTTTGTCTCTCTTTGTGCCCTTTCCATGGTTCCGACCAAGACTGCACACCCCCATCTTCCCACACACCTCGTGAGATAACAATGGTGACTGTACACAGTTCAATAAAGTCTATGGCACACAGTACCCATTAATATCGGGCACAAAATTATGTTAGTAACACCAGGAACTGACGGTTCTGCTGGGGGAGAGAGTAACGGGAGGTCGAGGGCCCAACACCTTGGCCCGGAGTTGAAAGCATTGGGCGTGGTGATTTAGGGATAGTTGTCGTGACGCCACCCGTGGTATTCGGTGATTAGTAGCCGATGCTACAGTGCGGGACCTCCAGAGATGATGGGAGTGCAGCAGTGGTGGTTTTGCTCCCCACAGTTGAGCCGATCTCCAGGGCAACCAGTAAAGTCTCTTGCGGTGGTAGGTCATCGGGGGTGTCGGACTGAGGTTGTGGAATAACCGACAGACACACAGGTTGAAGTCTCTGTTACCTTTACTGGTAGTAGTAGCAGGGTTAGTCCAGGGTACTGTCCACAATAGATGTCAGGAATACGGGGTTAAAATGAGCTAACAAGTTCTCTTTAATGTCTCAATGAAAACAAGAACACTTTTTTTAAACCCATAACATGAAATTAAAGTCAATAATATAATTTTCATTGCAAAATCTTCAGTTTTACTCTAGTTAATTGATGCAAAAACAAGCATACACCTTCATCAAAAACTACTACATTTAGAATTTTGTGTGACCTCCATGATTTTTGAGTACACAGCCAAGTCTTTGAGGCATAGAATAAACAAGTTGGAAATAATCACTACATGTTTCTATTTCAATTCTTTAAGAACGACCTCTTTCAGAACCTGGATGTTGGATGGAGATTGATGGTAAACTTGTCTCTTCAGAATTTTTTCAGTTTCAAATAATTCAGATAAGGAGAACAAGTGTGCTGCTGTATCTATTTCTCCCTGCTTACAATTAAAAATGTAACAGATGTATGTTTTGGTCATTGTCATAGTGAAAAAGTACACATCTACTAAGGCCATGGAGTGATGGTAGTAACTTCTTTTTCAATATATTGACTCCAATAAGTAAACAAAGAAGTGATTCCCAGGTGCTGTCATAAAGTAAATGCGGGGTTGTATGTTCTCTGGATCTTTAGCCATACAACGCGTTTTGAAGTTGGGATGGCAAATTCATCAAGCACATGATAAAAACAGATCAACTGAACATACCCCTTAAAGTGGGTACAGAAAGTATTCAAAACCCTCTAAATTTTTCACTCTTTCTTTCATTGCATTTCATTGTTAAATTCAAGAAAGTTAATTTTTTTCTCATTAATGTACACTCTGCACCCCATTTTGACTGAAAAAAACAGCAATGTAGAAATTTTTGCAAAGTTATTAAAAAAGAAAAACTAAAATATCACATGGTCAAAATTATTCAGACCTTTTGCTCAGACACTCATATTTTAGTCACATGCTGTCCATTTCCTTGTGATCCTCCTTGAGATGGTTCTACTCCTTCATTGGAGTCCAGCAGTGTTTAATTGGACTGATAGGACTTGATTTGGAAAGTCACAAACCTGTCTATATAAGACCTCACAGCTTGCAGAGCATGGCAGATCATATGAGAGTATTGAGATCAAAGGAACTGCCGAGGGAGCTCAGCGACAGAATTGTGGCAAGGCACAGATCTGGCCAAGGCTACAAAAGAATTTCTGCAGTACTCATTGTGATGACATGAACTCTTTTAATGTGTAACATAGGATGGTTTCTTATGTAGCCAGACAATATTTGTATTTTGTTTGCTACCTTGTGATAAGCCACTGATTGTTCCTACAAGACTTGTAGATGCCTAGTAGTGTTTAACGTTTGTAATGTAATTATCTCACCCCTTTGTCAGAGAAGGTCAAAGGCTCAGAGAACTTAATTATGCTGAACCTTCCATTATATTACTATGTGTACCTTTAGATTCTATGTAAATTATGTCTTTGAGTCTCCCTTGCCAGCAATGCAATACTACTAGAAATATTCTGTATGCGGTTTGAAATCTAGCCAATGAGAGCACAGTCTTATTAAACCAATTGTGAAGTTCTCAGTGTTTGAATTGAGTGGTCATGGGGGATATAAGCAGACCTGTTCATTAACCAGGGTGATTTTGTTTGTGGCCTCAGACTAGGGATTTCAGTCCTGACTAGAGGTGCACGAGACTTAATACATGCTGCTAATCTAGTATCTATGGATCCAATTGGCAGGCAATAACCCCAGGTATAGGCTCTTCAGTGCCAACCAAGGGAATCAGAACCTGCATTATAATGCTACATGGAATTCAGCATCGAATGCTAGGATTCGGCTGGGATATCAAAGGAAGAAACCCTGGCCACAGCAGAACCTTGTAATTCCTTGTTGCCTGTTACATTTTGTGTTTTGCTGGTTATGTGTTATATGCTGTTAACTGTTTGGGGATCCAATAAAGCTTTAATATTTTGGTTCCCTCTCCCTGTGTTGTCTGAGTAGTGTTCCGCCCACTGGTAAGGAGCTCGGGCATTTCAGTTGGGATGAGCACAGGTTCATGTTATCTTTTGAAAGGCGGCTGGGCTAGTGGATTAGAACAGCCACTGACCCCCGTGTCTCCACAACAGGTGGCAGCAGTGGGATACTACTCAGTTTGGTTCATCCAGGGGAGCTGCAGAGGATTGGTGTTCATGAACGTCGTCCAAGGGCTTAACAACCAGGGAGGCATATAAGCATACCCAGCAGGCCATAGGTGAGGCATTCAGGTTTCAGACACTGCCATGTCCAACCCCACCAGCTCAGCCATGGGACAAGGACCAGAGTGGAAGTACAGCCACTATAAGAAACTGCAACTACAGGTGGCATGTCAGTTCTAACAAATCAAATTCAGGGACACAGACACCCGGTCTGATTTAATGCAGAAATTGATTAATTGGCATGCCCAGAAGGATACAAAGAATATTGAGGACTCCGCCAAGATTGACTCAAAGGATTTAAACTGTGTGCCACATCATGGATCCAGTAAGAGTGTGGAATCAACCTGGTCTCAAGCAGCCCAAGCCGATATGTAGTTGGCAGCATTGAGGGCCAACTCCTAAAGAGAAGAGAGGGCAGCTGTTCTGGAATATGTTTATGGAATTCCATGTGCCCGACTGTTCGCACCAACCACTTGAGAAGGATGGTTCTGCTACCAAGCAGAAGCCCCACAAGGACAAAGGTATACAAACAGGATCCATGACTTGCGCAATCCACGGCGCTGTTATACGTGTGCACGCCTTGGACATATGGACAAAGATTGCCTCTAAAGCTGGAGCCCCATACCTGGAGCTCATCTGCCAGTACAGCCAGTCCAGGTCAGTGATGTACAAGCCTCGGGACTACAAGAAACTGATCCTTTTAACACCCTGGTAAGCCCAGCTTTTGTTTCCCCAGACCATTTACCATGTTCCCAATTAATCATCTCCCTGGTTGAGGGTCAGTGCTCGGACATCCCTCTGGAAGGTGTGCAGATGGACGGGGCGATCGAGCAGGGAGAGGACGAGTCGGAGTTTATGGACAGCGTCCCTATCCCTGTTGCTTTGGGAACTAACCAGGAAGAGGTCAATGTGGAGCTTATTGACAGCTTCCCCACACCTGCTTTTGTGGAGACTGACCAGGAAAAGGTTGATGTTGGATTTGTGAGCAGCCTTCCCACAAATGTTGTTTCAGGCGCTAACCTGAAAGAGGTTGAAGTGGGGCTCATGGATGGTCTCCCCACATCTGTTGCTTTGCGTGCTGATCCCGGACATGGACTATCCAGGCAGTTTTTCACAGCCATCACCCACCTCCAAAAAGCCAAGCAGCACCCTGATGTGGATCTTGCTACCACACCTTCTGAGGATAACCCACTTTCCCAGCCCCCATCATTCTCCTCTGAGCCACCAACAGTGAGTAAACATAACCAGACTGTAGCCATTGACTGAAAGAATCGATAGCAAAAAGTTTAGGGGACCTCAACTCCTGAATCCCATTTTAGTGCTTATCCTCATTATGCCTGCCCATCCTGGGGGAGGTAATTTGGGGGAGGTGTATAGATGGAAGCCTTCATTGCTAACCTCACCATTAAAAAAGACAATGCCACCAAGAGGTGAAGGATGACTAGAGACTTATTGTTAGGTCCCCTCGCACCGCTCCCCAGCTCACCTTCTCTGGCTCTGCATCCTCTGCTGCTCTGTCTTTCAGGCATCCGGCATCCAGGCGTGCTATGTCTCGGAGCCATCACCTGGTCCCCTTCCTGTCTACCGGTGACCGGGTTCACATACCAGCACACTACAATGGCCAGTGTAATGAGGGGTGCACTTGGCGCGGCTGCACTCCTCCCCTGTGAATCTAGGGGCCGCCACATCTCAGCCTGACACTCCCCTTGGCCAATAGCTGTCCGTCCTCTGGTATATTAGGCCGCCTCAACTGCTGGGAGGTGCCTGATTATTGTGTTTAGATGCCTTGTGCATCTGGCTTCTAGTCAGGTGCTCTTTGTGCTCTTTTTCATAGGTACTTCTTCCAGTCCACCGTACTCTGGTCTATGGTGCCTCAGACCCTCCTCTGCAGTAACTCAGTTAGGCTAACCCTACGAGCCACCCCCCTGGTATTGGCAGCTGTGGTATTTAAACCCCCTGGGTTTACCCCTGAGAATCTCTGTATAGGGGTTGAACCAACTAGGACCTGCTCACCCAGGGGAGTTCGGTACCATGGCCCAGTGGGTCCACTCTAGGGCATGTGACACTTATCACATCTGACTCCCCTGTCTGGCTAAATAAGAAGAGGGAGGAATGTGAACACATGGTCTCTTTTAACCTTCGTCAGGCTGCATAATTTTACAACGTTAACAGGCTGCAGAGGTACAATTGTACCTTCATATATTATTATTGAAATTTGGCCAATATATTCTGGACCAAAACTGCAGAGATGTCACGAAATTTCAGCCCTCTTCGGCTTTTCGAAAAAAAGTTATTGCAATTTTAAAAACGGAATAGTTACAATTGTACCTACTCAGCCGGATGAAGGTTAATGTATAGCATAGGATGGTTTCTTATGTAGCCAGACAATATTTGTATTTTGTTTGCTACCTTGTGATAAGCCACTCATTGTTTCTACAAGACTTGTAGATGCCTAATAGTGTTTAATGTTTGTAAAGTAATTATCTCACCCCTTTTTCAGAGAAGGTCAGAGGCTCAGAGAACTTAATTATGCTAAACCTTCCATTGTATTACTATATGTACCTTTAGATTCTATGTAAATTATGTCTTTGAGTTTTCCCTGTCAGCAATGCAATACTACCAGAGATATTCTGTATGCGGTTTGAAATCTAGCCAATGAGAGCACAGTCTTATTAAACCAACTGTGAAGTTCTCAGTGTTTGAATTGAGTGGTCATGGGGGATATAAGCAGACCTGTTCATTAACCAGGGTGATTTTGTTTGTGGCCTCAGTCTAGGGATTTCAGTCCTGACTAGAGGTGCACGAGACTTGATACATGCTGCTAATCTAGGATCTACGGATGCAATTGACAGGCCATAACCCCAGGTACAGGCTCTTTAGTGCTTACCAAGGGAATCAGAACCTGAATTATAATACTACATGGACTTTAGCATCGAATGCTAGGATTCGGCTGGAATATCAAAGGAAGAAACCCTGGCCACAGCAGAACCTAGTAATTCCCTGGTGAGCCAGCGGAGGGTGAGACTCTGTTGCCTGTTACATTTTATGTTTTGCTGGTTATGTGTTATATGCTATTAACTGTTTGGGGATTCAATAAAGCGTTAATATTGTGGTTCCCTCACCCTGTCTTGTCTGAGTAGTGTTCTGCCCACGGTTAAGGAGCTCAGGTGTTCAGCTGGGATGAGCCCTGGTCCATTCTGTCTTTCTAAAGGTGGCTCGGCCAGCGGATGAGAGCACCCACTGACCCCCGTGTCTTCACACTCATGGTTCCTAAGAGCACAGTGGCCTCCATAATCCTTAAATGGACAAAGTTTGGGACCACCAGAAGTCTTAGACCTGGCCATCCAGCCAAACTGAGCAATCGTGGGAGAAGAGCCTTGGTAAGAGAGGTAAAGAAGAACCCCAAGATAACTGTGGCTGAGCTACAAAGATGCAGTAGGGAGACGGGAGAAAGTTCCATAAAGTCAACTATCACTGCAGCCCTCTACTAGTAAGGCCTTTAGGGCAGATTGGCCCGATGGAAGCCTCTCCTCAGTGCAAGACATATGAAAGCCTTCATAAAGTTTGCTAAAAAAACACTTGAAGAACTCCCAAACTATAAGAAATAAGAGTCTCTGGTCTGATGAGATGAAGATAGAACTTTTTGGTGATAATTCTGAATGGTATGTGTAGAGAAAACCACACACTTCTCATCACTTGCCTAAACAATCCCAACAATGAAACATGGTGGTGGCAGCATCATGCTAAGGGAATGTTTTTCAGCTGCAGGGACTGGATGACTGGTTGCAATTGGAGGAAACATGAATGCGGCCAAGTGGAGAGATATACTGGATGAAAACCTCTTCCAGGGTGCTCTGGACCTCAGATTTGGCCGAAGGTTCACCTTCCAACAAGACAATGACCCTAAGCACACAGCTAAAATAACAAAGGAGTGGTTTCAGAACAACTCTGTGACCATTCTTGACAGGCCCTGCCAGAGCCCTGACTTAAACCCAATTGAGCATCTCTGGAGAGACCTGAAAATGGCTGTCCACCAATGTTCAACCTCCATCCTGACAGAACTGTAGAGGATCTGAAAGTAAGAAAAGCTCAGGATCCCCAATCCAGGTGTGAAAAACTTGCTGCATCATTCCCAAGAAAACAATTGGCTGTACTAGTTCAAAAGGGTGCTTCTACTCAATACTGAGCAAAGGGTCTGAATACTTACCGTATATACTCGCGTATAAGCCGAGTTTTTCAGCCCAAAAATTGGGCTGAAAAGTACCCCCCTCGGCTTATACGCGAGTCAGTGCGGGGGCTGCTGTATACAGCGGTATAAAGCAGCCCCCGCATCCCCAGTAATGCAGGGCCCCCCCCCCTCATGCTCCGGTCACCTGTAAAGCAAATTATACTTATCAGTGTCCCGCTGCCGTCCGCGCCCGCCGCTGCCGACATCGCGATCCTCCATCTTCATGCATCTTCTTCCTGTTTCTGTGCGCGTCGCAGGCAATAACGTCATTACCGGCGACGCGCACAGGAAACAGGAAGAAGTCGCATGAAGACGGAGGATCGGGATGTCGGCAGATGCGGGCGCGGACGGCAGCGGGACACTGATAAGTATAATTTGCTTTACAGGTGACCGGAGCATGAGGGGGGGGCCCTGCATTACTGGGGCTGCCTGTATACTAACACTGGGGCTGCTGTATATAGGGGCCCTGCATTACTGGGGCTGCAATACCACTGGGGCTGCTGTATATAGGGGCCCTGCATTACTGGGGCTGCAATACCACTGGGGCTGCTGTATATAGGGGCTGCAATACCACTGGGGCTGCAATAAAACTGGGGCTGCAATACCACTGGGGCTGCTGTATATAGGGGCTGCAATACCACTGGGGCTGCAATACCACTGGGGCTGCTGTATATAGGGGCTGCTGTATACACCACTGGGGCTGCAATACCACTGGGGCTGCTGTATATAGGGGCTGCAATACCACTGGGGCGGCAATACCACTGCGGCTGCTGTATATAGGGGCTGCTGTATACACCACTGGGGCTGCAATACCACTGGGGCTGCTGTATATAGGGGCTGCAATACCACTGGGGCTGCAATACCACTGGGGCTGCTGTATATAGGGGCTGCTGTATACACCACTGGGGCTGCAATACCACTGGGGCTGCTGTATATAGGGGCTGCAATACCACTGGGGCTGCAATACCACTGGGGCTGCTGTATATAGGGGCTGCTGTATACACCACTGGGGCTGCAATACCACTGGGGCTGCTGTATATAGGGGCTGCAATACCACTGGGGCTGCAATACCACTGGGGCTGCTGTATATAGGGGCTGCTGTATACACCACTGGGGCTGCAATACCACTGGGGCTGCTATATATAGGGGCTGCAATACCACTGGGGCTGCAATACCACTGGGGCTGCTGTATATAGGGGCTGCTGTATATAGGGGCTGCTGTATACACCACTGGGGCTGCAATACCACTGGGGCTGCTGTATATAGGGCTGCTGTATACACCACTGGGGCTGCAATACCACTGGGGCTGCTGTATATAGGGGCTGCAATACCACTGGGGCTGCTGTATATACCACTGGGGCCTGCTGTATATCATACTGCTGGGGCCTGTATACCACTGCTGGGGGCTGTATACCTGTGCTGCGGTCCACCCTCGGCTTATACGCGAGTCAATAGATTTTCCCAGGTTTTGGGGGCAAAAGTAGGGGGGTCGGCTTATACACGGGTCGGCTTATACACGAGTATATACGGTAGATCATGAGATATTTCAGTTTTTCTTTTTTTAATAAATTTGCAAATATTTCTACATATCTGTTTTTTTTAAGTCAAGAATTGGTGCAGATTGTACTTTTTAGAATTTACCAAATGGCTGCAATGAAACACAGAGTGAAAAATTTAAAGGTATCTGAATACTTTATGTACCCGCTGTATCTTCACTCTATGGCTGTGTCCAGAAAACATTGTTTTTCCCTCTTTAATTTGAATAAACTTATAGCATCTTTTCTCATTTCATTTTCTCTTTTAATATAGAGCAGCACATTTGTGAATTTATGATACCATTAATGAAATGTAGCTCTCGACACCAGGATCACTCATAAGTCCTACATAAAGACGATGCCACCACCATATTTCATGGTAGGCACCGGTCATTTACAAAAATGAATAAATAAAATGGCATGTTACATCGTCTTTATTATTTAAAGGGAACCAACCAGCAGGGCTATAAAGTGCAGCCAGTGCCTTAGGCTGGGGTCACACATAGAAATCCGTTTTGGAAGTGATTTTCATCACCAATCTGTTTTTTATAGGGTGCTTTTTGAGCCTCCTGCACCCCTGAACGTTTTTGGACTTACCGTATATACTCGTGTATAAGCCGAGTTTTTCAGCACATAAAATGTGCTGAAAAGTCCCCCCTCGGCTTATACACGGGTATATACGGTAGCCCCAGCTGTATACAGCCCCCCCGTGGTATCCAGGGCCCCCCTTGCTGCACCTGTAAAGGAAGATGTCAGTATACTTATCGCTGCCGCCGCCGCTCCGCTGCTCGGTCACCGCGCTGCTCCGGGTCTTCATGCTTCCTGTTCCTTCTCCGGCGCTCAGGAAACGACGTCATTGTTCGAGCGCCGGAGAAGGAACAGGAAGCATGAAGACCCGGAGCAGCGCGGTGACCGAGCAGCGGAGCGGCGGCTGCAGCGATAAGTATACTGACATCTTCCTTTACAGGTGCAGCAAGGGGGCCCTGGATACCACGGGGGGGCTGTATACAGCTGGGGCTGCTGTATACAGCTGGGGCCCCTGTATACTAATGGGGGCGGTCTGTATACCTCTGGGGCTGCTGCTGTATATACCCCCTGGCGCTGCTGCTGTATATACCCCCTGGGGCTGCTGCTGTATATACCCCCTGGGGCTGCTGCTGTATACTACCACTGGGGCTGCTGCTGTATACTACTACTGGGGCTGCTGCTGTATACTACTACTGGGGCTACTGCTGTATACTACTACTGGGGCTGCTGTATACTACCACTGGGGCTGCTGCTGTATACTACCACTGGGGCTGCTGCTGTATACTACTACTGGGGCTGCTGTATACTACTACTGGGGCTGCTGTATACTACTACTGGGGCTGCTGTATACTACCACTGGGGCTTCTGTATACTACTACTGGGGCTGCTGCTGTATATACCACTGAGGCTGCTGTATACTACTACTGGGGCTGCTGTATACTACCTCTGGGGCTTCTGTATACTACCACTGGGGCTGCTGTATATACCTCTGGGGCTGCTGTATACTACCACTGGAGCTGCTGTATATATCTCTGGGGCTGCTGTATACTACCACTAGGGCTGCGGCTGTATATACCACTGGGGAGGCTGCTGTATATACCTCTGGGGCTGCTGTATACTACCACTGGGGCTGCTGCTGTATATACCACTGGGGAGGCTGCTGTAACACTGCTGGGGCCTGTATGTACCACTGGGGAGGCTGCTGTATACCACACTTCTGGGGCTGTATACTACCACTGGGGAGGCCTGTATACCACTGCGGGGCCTGTATACCACACTGCTGGGGGCTGTATACCTGTGCTGGGGTCCACCCTCGGCTTATACACTAGTCAATAGGTTTTCCCAGATTTTGGGGGCAAAAGTAGGGGGGTCGGCTTATACACGGGTCGGCTTATACACGAGTATATACGGTAGTCATTTTTTCATTAAAAACGCATATGCGTTAACGCATACGTTAACGCAGGTGCCTATATGTGCCATGCGTTAACGCATGCGTTTCCCATAGGGCCCCATGTTAAAAAAACGCATGCGTTTTTTAACTGATGCCAAAAACGTTGCTAGCAACGTTTTTGGCTCAAAAACGGACAGAGCAATGTTTTGAGGTCCAGAAAAAAACGGACAGGGTGTTTATTACATCCAATCTGTTTTTCTGTCAGTTTTTGGACTTAGAAAAAAAAAAAAGACAAAAATGAAGCCAAAAACGGACCAAGGGCTTATGTGTGACCCCAGCCTTACGGGCACTGGGATACTCAATGGAATCATACCTTTGCTTCAATGATTACATGTATGATTCCAGAGAAAACGTATTAAACACCGAGAAAACAGTGCAGCACATTAGCATACGTGCAGCACAGAATCACCATGAGGGACTGCGTTTCTTGTTGTTACTTTCCTGTAGGTTCTAAGTCAAACCATCTCCCCTCCCATCCCCCTCCCTCTCTACTCTCCCTGCTCCTCCTGCACTCCTTTGAGTCACAAACAGGAGAAGACACTGCCCCCTCCTTTCTCTGTGCATCCTGATTTGTCTCCTCTCACAGAGCGGGACAGATCCCGCTATTATAATCATCGATTGCAATAGTGGAGAGCTGTCCATATAGCATGTTGAGAGTTGTAGTGTCTCTAAATCTGAAGATCCTGAGCCAGTGACACAACAAATCCCAGCCTGCTCCATCAAACAATCTAAAGATCCTGATCCAATGACACTACAACACCCATCATGCTCATCACACAATCTGCAGATCCAAATACACTACAACTCCCAGCATGCTCCAATACACAATGTACATATCCAAAGACACTACAATTCCCAGCATGCTGCATGGAGAGATCCCAACTATTGTAAAATGTGATCTGTGATGACAATAGCAGAGATTTGTTACGGTCTGTAAGAGGAGATAGATCAGGATCCACAGAGACTGGGTGGGGTGTCTTCAGTTTGTGATTCACAGGAGTTCAGCAGAAACAAAAGATGTAAAGAGGGAGGGAGGAGAGTATGGTATAGAGCCCACAGGGGAGTAATAAAAAGAAACCCAACCACACGCCCATATAGTGATGCTGTGCTGCACTTATGCTAATGGGTTGCACTTGTTTTCCGGTGTTTGATAACTTTTCTCTGCAATCATACATGTATTTATTGAAGTACAGGTATGATTGCACTCAGTATCCCAGAGCCTGTAAGTCACTTGCTTCACTTTATAGAACTAAAACCTGCTGGTTATTTCCATTTAATAGTTTAATGAGATATGAACATGTATTTGTTATTTTAGGTTTTTTTTGCAGATAGTTTGTCCGAAATATTTTTTACAGAACGGTCAATTTTTATTGGAGTCTTAAATTACCATTACCCGTATAATGATATGGGTACATGAAAATCACAAATAGCACACAGATTGAATTTATGTACAATCCATTTGCTCTCCATGATAAATTTTGTAATGTTTAGGGTAAATATTTACATTTTTCATTTAGATTTTTACATGTGAAATTTGTTGATAAAACTCTGATGGTGAAAACTGACACAATGATGCAGTTGCACCTGATGTTCTATCAGCCTACTGGGAAAAATACAATATTTTGAAATCTTTAAAATGTCTGTCTGCACTTTTTTGAGTAATTTATGTAATCAAATTGCAAATTGTTAGAATTCATCTGGAATTATTATAAAATTGTACTTTAATTTTATTTACAAACAATAGATTTAATCTTCTCTACTGGACACTTCTTTATAGAAGAGTCCAGTGTTCTGCACTATCCTATAAATGATAAAATTGTACACTTTACTTACATATGACTAAGGCCAGGCATTTTGCTTCCTTTTGATTAATTAGGGCTAATAGAGACGTGATGCAATTCAGCTGAAAATTCTAATTACTCGACTGGTAGTCATTAGTGATGAGCGAATGCTGAAATATTCGGGTTCAGGATGATCGTAATGAATACCATGATCTCTATCTGTATTCATCATGAATAACGAAACTAATGTAAGTCAATAGGAAACTCAAATAGTTTTCAGGGAAATCTCCAAGAAAAATGCTCAAGTTCCCAATTGACTTGAATTAGGTTTGTTATTTGTGACAAATCCTGGAAGAATTAATGGTATTCATTAAGGCCACTTCACACACACAGATATCTGAGTCCAATATCTGAACAGATCTCTGGTTGCAGTGAAATCATGGATACATTGCTCCATGTTGTACACAGCCACAAAATGGAGCAATGTATCCATGATTTCACTGCAACCAGAGATCTGTTTAGATATTGGACTCAGATATCTGTGTGTGTAAAGTGGCCTTTACGATCATCCTGAACCTGAATGCTTTTCGCTTAGGGAGGCTTCACACTGCTGTGTAATCTGGTTCGGGGCTGTCCGGGATGAACCTGACAGCCCTGGACTGGATCAGCACACAGAACTGGAGGGCTAATTTGCCCTCCGGTCCAGTATGCAGCCGCACACAGCTGCAGCCGCTGATATGTTTTAAATTGCATATTATCATATATTACATATATTTATTTGTTAGTGTCTCATTAAATAATAGCATACAGAAAATCAAATTTCAGTTCATATGTTATATGCAGTTTCTTTAAATATAATAATTTATTACAAGAAACAAAATTGTCTGAAGTATTCTTATGATAATGCAGTTGAATATTAGTTTTCTCCATGATATTCATGTTTTTCAAAGTCAATATTAAATACGACTCACACACAGTTAGTAGTTTATTGTATTTTCCTGGGAAACAAGAGCATGAAATAGAATTACCTACTGCTAGCTACCCATTAATACATATATAAATCAAAGAAAAACATTTTCCATAGTACTTACCTTAGATGAAGTGTTCATGTCACTGCTATGTGGCTAAACTCTGAATGAACTTTGCACGCAAAATTAAAATATACTGATATATTTTCTTCTTTAATGATTCTGTCATTGCATAAGGGTGAGCTTTATACAGAAAGGGTTAGTATTTTTTTTCCCTATTTTTCATAGTAATGTCATAAAGTTGTAATAAAAAGGGAATTAGATATGGAAATGTATGATTTTTTTCATCAATGATTTTTAACAGTATATTGTTCAATTTAAAAAATCTTTTTCATAAATAATTATGAGATTAATTTTTTTGTTGCTGTGTTTCTCTTTAATTACATTCATTTTTACTTATAAGTCATTCTACTCATATAATGACTCATTAATATCTTAATTTAACAGAAGAATAGAACCATGGGTGGGATTGAGGTAAAAAATCTTGATCATTAGGCTGACATATTGAATGGTACCTACTGAAACATATTAATGATATTAAGCACTTTTCAATTCATATTTAAATTCTGGTTCCTTTTCATTTAACCCAACTTTCATGACCCAGGTTGTTTTGACCTTAATGACCTTGTAATTTTTTGCAATTCTGACCAGTGTCCCTTTATGAGGTAATACCTCTGGAAAGGTTCAATGGATCCTAGCGATTATGAGATTGTTTTTTTGTGACATATTAGGCTTCATGTTAGTGGTAAATTTAGGTTGATACTTTTGTGAAAAAATTGGAAATTTGGCAAAAACTTTGAAAATTTGGCAATTTTCAAATTTTGAATTTTTATTCTGTTAAACCAGAGAGTTATGTGACTCAAAATAGTTAATAAATAATATTTCCAACATGTCTACTTTACATGACCACAATGTAGGAAAAACAAAATTAGTTAGGAAGTTATAAGGGTTCAAAATTCATCAGCAATTTATAATTTTCCCAGCAAAATTTACAAAACCATTTTTTTAGTGACCAGACCTCATTTGAAGTCCCTTCGAGGGGCGTATGTGACAGAAAACACCCAAAAGTGACACCATTCCAAAAACTACACCCCTCAAGCTACTCAAAACTACATTCAAGAAGATTATTAACCCTTCAGGTGCTTCACAGGAACTAAAGCAAAGTGGAAGGAAAAAATGGTCATTTAGCCACACTTTTTTCATTTTCACATGGGCAACAGGATAAAATGGATCCTAATATTTGTTGAGCAATTTGTCCTGAGTACACCGATACCTCATATGTGGTCATAAACCACTGTTTGGACGCACGGCAGGTCTTGGAAGGTAAGGAGCGCCATTTGACTTTTGGAGCTAATTTTTCAAAAAGTCAAACGGTGCTCCTTCCCTTTCGAGCCCTGCTGTGCGCCCAAAAAATGATTTATGACCACATATAAGGTACATAAGGTGTAATGGATTCCCCCCACACCTTTCGGTTGAGGCTGTCCTCTTAATTGTCTGCCGCCAAATTGTATGCTTTGTCTACGTGTGTGCACGTCACGAAAGAACCCACGCTGACATGTTGTCAATGTAGAGGCTTAATGACAAAGACCTTTATTAAAGGAAAAGCTAGCAGTTTTATTACTTATCCTTAAAGGGATGTGCAAAGAGGTGTGACTAGATAATTGCGTCACATTATGCTGAATATATATTTTATTCTGTGTGTTAGTTAGCTTACACTAGCCTTGAAGTCGTACAAGACTTTCAGAACAATCTGATAAGAGCTTCTATACGGCTACCTCTAAATCAAAACATTTATACAATACAGAAAATTCTAGAGGAAAGTGCAAGGATCACATAACCATGTTTTTGGAAGGGTTCTGAAATGGCTTCAATTATTCCAATAAAATTATTAACTATTTATTGCCATAACATTCCCCCGTTTGAAGACATTCAAAATCTTACCCAAATCCTTGCCCTAGGTGACAGAGGGGGAGAGGTAGAGAAAAGTGGGAAAGGGGTCTTCACCAATATGGAGACAACCATAACGTTTAACCGTAATTACAATCATAACGCCTTTGTAACTGGTCTTGCCGCACCCTAAACTGTTATCTAAGATGATGTCTCACCTCTCTATTTAATACTGAAATACATAGTAAAAGTTATACACACAAAAATATGGAGATTATATTTACTAAAATAGGTTCTAAATATAATAAAAATGAATGCTGCTCCCACAGTTCCCTTCTCCCATGGTCATGAATGAATGCTCCAACCAAAGTGTGTGCACACAGACCTACTCACGTAGGTACATTCTCCTCCCCTAGTTGACGGAGCCGGACTTCCTACACCACTTCACCGGATTCCCCACAAAGGTCTACACCATCGGATGGACACAAACACTCACAAACCATGGCAAACAGGGAAACTATACGAATGCCGCAATCAACTACCGGTCATAATTATCACTCAACTGTTAGTCATTATATTTGACATTCTCCATAAGTTGGTCCTTACTACGGTCTAATTCAGGAGGACATGGCCTCGTACCAAGTCAATGTTGCTTCAGTCTTATCTAAAATAAGTCAGTCCTTGATATTCAAAAAATAAATGTGTCCTAAACGGTCAGTGTCCCTTGGGATGTTTATATCCATCGCTTATAGGCCAGTGTCTGTAGTAAGAGACATTTGGTAGTTCTCCTGGGCTCGTCTGCCTTGTAGTGTAGATCTTGGATCTAGTTGGGCTGCCATTTGAGCTCTTCAGCTGTCTCAGTCATCCGCAGAATTTCTGACGTTTCTTCTGACCATCACTCCATCTCCAGGCTGTGGGAAGCGACTTCGGTCCACAGTAGCTGCATGTTAAAGGGGGAGAGAAAGCTCAAAAATACATGTTAGACAAGCACTTTATAAGTGTCAAAACATAAGAAGAAACCTATCTCGGGGAATCTATTACCTGAACAACATTTTCAACCATAATCTCATAAAAATTTGTACCATTTTCATAACTATCTATGACATAGTAATACCCTGCAACACAAAAACAAATCACAAAATTTTACTTATAACCTTATAACCTTAAGAATATAGGTCACCCCCCTTGAGCATCTTATCATCTAATATTACGTATACACACCATCTTTCAAGAAAGAGATATAAAAAGAATATGGTATCAGTTCTTGACTTATCAATAGATGAAAAACAATCATCCCTAAGAGAAGAGGAAGAGATATACTATATATACGGAAACATTACATTCTTTGGGTTCGTGAAAAACAAATCATCAATTCTAAATCATACACTTATGATTCATGTCAAATAACTTCTATTTAGGAATCTTATATACAATCAAAAATCATTTTCTATTGATCAAAATTAATTGTCACCCAAGATAGTTCATGGAAACAAAAACATAAGATTTACACAATGTATAAATGATATACCCACTCTTAATAGCACCCTAGTAATGTCCTTAAAGCTGGAAACCTACCTAACTAGCGGAGGTCGACACCCTCTTGAAACGCCTGTGATGCCCCCGCTCCACGTCGACTCACCCTATCTGTCGCTAACCTTTCCCTGATCTTATATACCTTTTTCAGTTTGTTTGTACAGTGTTGTTTAGTTTATTACCTTCCATAAACATATACCGCAATTGCTCAGTCAACATATATATATATGAGGGTCAGTAGATACACTGTCAATAGTCTGTAATTGAAACAGGTCTCAGCAGGTCGGTCAGAGCACAAATAAAACAATATGATACAATGTAAAGCCAAACAAATATAACATATAGTATAACATTGGACAGTATAATTCCTGTATACTTATCATCAGTGGTCTCTTCTGCTTTTTTGAAAAACAGGTCAAAAAGGTAAATGGATATCTGGGAAAACTTCCAATTATTTATTATACAACTACCATATTCTTTTTTATAGGTATATTTTCTCATTTACCTACTCACTCTGCTTCAGAACATTTTTAACCAATATATTAGACATCTTATGGTATTTTATATAGGAGAAAGAGATCCACACCTACTAGGACATGTTTATAACTTTTCTCTCCTTGTCCGCACCCTATTTGCAATTCTTTAAGGCTTGTGGAGCTGCTGCTACTTCAAACTCTTACCGTTCTGAGTTGTCTTGTGTACAATCTTGCATTATTCCTACACACAAGGCCTTACCTGTAACCAGGAGCGAACCAGGCAGTATTCATCTGACTACACTCGTGACCGGTTGAGGTGTATGTGGGGCCAAGCAAAGACTATTCTAAGTTTTGTTGAAGAGAGACGTCATCATGGCCTGCCCTTTTTCCCATCCTTCAGCACAACTCCCTTTTTGTTCTTTTAGTATTTATTTGGTTCTGTCCGGGCAGTCCGATACCGAAGGGGTGCTTAGGCAGCCAGACGTAACAAGGCTGGGATGGATAACCTCCCGCAATTTACCTAGACTAACTTTATTTTAACTTCAAATTGTACCTTGCCCTCTACCTCTAGTGGTTACCTGTAGTGATTGTCAGCGTGATTATACCATCCTAGACTGATAACATGGTGTCTACCTCACCGTGATTTACCAATTCTGCATTTTGTATGCTTACCGTTTTTGTAAGAATTGTACCTAGAAGAACTTCCACTTGCTCATGTAAAAGTTCAAAAACTCAGAATCAATTGCTCTGATTACCTCATGCGAGGATCCTACAAGGGTCCGGCGTAAGATCATCTCTCCTATACGTACATCTAAAATAAAACACTCAAGAATTCGTATTAGCTTCAAAAATCAGAAAAAAATACTTATTCAACAAAATTATTATTACAATTCTCTACTAATTATATTGATAGCTATAAAATATGACTGTTTTATGCTTAACCAAAAACCCATTTAAATTCTGTTATAAAAGTCTCTATTAGCGCTATATTTATAAACTATAACTGTATGATTCTTAACCAAAAACCCATTTAAATTCTGTTATAAATGTCTCCATTGGCGCTATATATTTATAAACTATAACTGTATGATGCTTAACCAAAAACCCCATATATTTCTCAATATATGTCTCCATCCCCCCTCCGCATGAGGGAATCAGAAGATATCAGAGTAAAGATATATATACATTATTCTTGTATAATCATAACTGGATATATAAACTGGTAGTGGAACTAACTGTGATGTAGTCTCATTGTTAACAGGACTTTTGGGTGGTGCAAGATGGCTGCCACAGGAAGTTCTGACGGGCAAAACTTCCTCTAAGTCTTACATTCCTAAGATGGGAGGGAGGGACACTCTGAGCTGAGGTTTTTCTATCTGAATCTGAAAACAAGTCCATCCCCCACTTGGAGCCAGCACCATAACAGAAAACTACTTTAGAAAACAATGGGATTAGAATCTGAAGATTTAACACACATATACTAAGTATCATCTGTTCTCTATGCCTCTTCTAAAAACTATTGTTTCTCCGTAAAATGTAGACAGAAACATACAAAAATTATCCCAAATAATTATCATAGTGTCTAAAAAAATATTAACACAAAACAAACAAGAAGACAGTGTGTCAGTATAACTCAATAAAATAGAATAATCCCTGTATGAAAATCAGTAAAACCTAATTCTGTATAACCTCGAGCAGAAATGTACAAAAACTGTCCAAAAAAACTATTATTGCGTCCAATAATAGGCAATATTACTAGCTTCCAACTAAATACACAGTAAACAATTATGATGCTTGATGTTCACAGCCAAAAATGAAAAGAAATTCCAAAAATTCCTGTCTACTCATTCAGAATGTTAAAGAGATTATTTTTATTACTGCATGTAAAAATGAAAATGCAGCATCGCACCTTCCACCCCTCCCTCTCAGTACCTGATGGGAGGGGGAAACATCTGCGCACCCCTCTATAATATTGCCAGAAAATCAACACCAGGGGAACATACACCCATTATAAGATAGCACACACCTGCTTCACATCACGCGTGATACAAAACGTCAAAACATACAGTCAACCCTGACATTACATCTCACATCTCAGCATACATACAGTATACACAGGGGCCCCGATTACAGCTTCATTCAACACTCATGTGCACCACTCACAGCCTTCTAATTGTTTGTTAGCATTTTTTTTAACATACTTTCTCCCTTCTCTTTCACGGACCATATTAAAGCGAACCTCCAGGCATCTAAAAATAACATAGCCACCTTCTGCAGCACTAAGGCTGCAGTCTCAGAAGGTGTCTATAGCATTTATGCTCCCTTGATTCACTGAAATAAAGACTTTTATAAGATCTGTTTCAAACCAGACCCAAGACCGGGAGGCGGGTTTTCAAGCGTCTATCTCCCTCCTCTGTGGTGTCAGTCATCCCTCTCTCCTCTCTGTGCACTG